>PVKC010006566.1:0-30902 GCA_004027635.1 Crocidura indochinensis
AAAAAAAAGGGCATGAAAACATACTCATGGGCCCAAAATAGAGGTGATAACTAGGTTTGTGGGTACATTTAATTTAGCCTATAGTTAAAGTCTATATAGTTTAGTTTTCTTTTAATTTTATTCTTTCTTCAATTTGTCTATAACTATGATGTAAGACATTCAGGTAGACCAGAATGGTAAATTTAGAGTGCCTTTATTAAAATCTCATATTTGGAACTAGAAAGATAGTACATCTGTTTTGTTTTTGTTTGTTTGTCTTAGGCCACATCCAGTAATACTCAAGGATCACTCCAAGCTTTGCACTCGGGAATTTATCCTGGCAGGTGTATGGGTTTATGGGATGCAAGATATCAAACCCAGGTCAGCTAAGTAAAAGGTAAATTAGATAATACATCTGGTAGGGCCTTGCACTCAGCTGACCTGGGTTTGTTTTTCCATATGGTCCTCTGAGTCCTACCATGAGTGATCCCTGAACACAATACCAAGAGTAAAGTCTGAGCACTGCCAGGTATGGCTGAAAAACTAGAAAAAGTCGTATTAATCTAATGTTCAGATCATTCCTGGAGCATTTACTTTGTACCTACTACACAATCCTGGACCACAGGGAGACAAAGCAAAAGGTAACACGGTTTTCTCTGAAAAATCGTGAAAGAAGTAGACATTGTATAGCAGGAAGACATGGAAAGGAATAGAGCAACTTTTGGAACTGGAGCCCCGTGGAATGTAGTTCAAGCAAGCAGAGTGTATGAAGCAGAAAACACCACCTCTTCCCACAGCTCAATGCAAATGAAGTCCACACAAATGCTTTAGATTATGCAAGCAATGCTGGGAGAAGTATACTAATTCTCACCATACTTAACTAGATCCAGAAGTTCTATGGTCATTTGGAAAATGGAATCATGTGAAGTGGTCTGGAATATAAACATTGTCAAACATTATAGGAATATAAACATTCATCCAAAAGATTTTCATATGTTTTGTTCTTGTTCTTGCCACTTATTGAGTCTATTACCCTGGGTTAACTTTGGGAATCACAAATTTATTTTCCTATATAAAGGGAATAGTGATACCTATTTTAGATGAATTATTGAGGAGTCAATAAAATACATTATGTACAAAATAAACAGAAAATTGTTCAGCAATTAATGTCTTGAAGTGACATTGAATATCATTGAAGTGACATTGAATATCAGAGAATAGACTCTGAGTTATGGTGCTAAATTTTTATTAGAAAGTTCAATTCCAAGTCAAGGAGAGTGAAGAGAAGAGGCTTTTCACTGGGGCTGGAAAGTGTGGATAAAATTACCATCATGAACACTGTTTCATGAAGAGTTTGAGCAGACATTTAGTCCTGACTGATTTCTCTGCTCAGAAACATCAGACTTCAGAATAACCCAAAGAAGAGAGGGAAGCAGAGCAGTTTAGATCACACCCATCAGTTGAAGGGTTCCTGGCCTGGTTTCATAAATGTGAAGTGTTGAAGCAGAGGCTGGAAGCAGCAGAATTATTTAGGGAGAGCCCAGATGACTGTATCTGCTGTATGATCAACATGCCGCCTGACTTCAGTTTAAGGTATCTCATTTTTATTCAATGCCTGCTTTGTATTAAAGGCATATGTCATGTTCCAAAGCCCCTCCTCAGCTCAGCCTGTGCATGCCCTTATGTAATTAGTTTGTTTAAACTGTGTCTCTGATTATGTCAGGTCTTGACTGTGGCCCTCATACAAGAGTGTAACAGGATATACCTATTAAACAGATGTTGAACCTTAATGGATATGTTTTGAACAATCAGTTGGAATTAAACTTTATATAACTACTGTAGAATAAGAACATGTGTCTCCTTACATTAAACAAAGCAACATAGTCTTTCTTGGTTCTCCAGACTAGTGGTTTCCCCAAAGGGCTGCATTTTAGAATCAATATAAGGAAGTTTTGCAATTCAGATTCTTGGGTCTCTATTCCCCAGGCACTTTGATTCATGACTTTGTAAGGCAGATTTTAAGCATCTGAAATTTTAAAGTGACCCTTGAAAATGAAAAATTTAAGAAAGTTTTATGCTTGGAGTCAATGAACCTAGATTCTTACAGAGACAGCAATTTACAATCAGTTGTTTGTTAATAAGGGCCAGTATTTTCATCCATTTATTTATTATTTATCCCCATGATTCACCTATGGTTTATGTATTTGCTACTTCCATATTAATTTATTATATCCTGACCATATAGAAATGTAACTTACTGAACTAAAGTCTGTTGGGCTATAAAAGAGGTCTATACAATTCTGCACTGGAAAGTGTTTATAACACGCTATTCTGCTCTGAGAAGTGTTTGTCGTTAAACTGAGTTTGAAGAGTAGAAATGTTTATTCACCACCAGAGATTTTCCATGCTTGTGTTCTCTGATTTTACACTCACTATTTTTGTGCAATAGTCCAAAAAAGGGGGGAATTGTCATCATTCTGAAGAAGGGAAAAGTTTGGGAATTAAGAAATATAGCCACCTCTGTTAGAGAATGTTAGAGGTGAGGAGAGCAAAGAGTTTCTAACAACATGGAGAAATCAAGAAGGTGTTAGGCTAAGTAAAGTAAGACTGATGAAGAAATATAAATACATGTGTATATAAATGAATGACTTCATTCAGACATGGAAAGTAAACAAAAATAAACATATATAAGAATAAAATAATGATCAAAAATTTAAAAATGGAGCATGAGGATTAAAGGGAGTAAACTGTGTGGTAGAAAATATACTTTGTTGGCATTCATAATTTAGTATATTCAGATGTTGATATATAATGATATATACACTTTTGAGATCACAAATTAAAAATAAAAATAAGGAACTATGAAGAACTGGGTGAGAAGGGCTGAGAAGTGAGTTAAAAATGTCCAATTTACATAGGGCTGGAAAGATAGCATGGAAGTAGTCTGTTTGCCTTGCATGCAAAAGGACAGTGGTTAAAATCCGGCATCCTTTATGGTCCTCCGAGCCTGCCAGAAGCAATTTCTTTTTTGTTGTTGTTTTTTGTGTTTTTTGGGGTGGTCACACCCAGCAGCACTCAGAGATTACTCCTGGCTCTACGCTCAGAAATCGCTCTGGCAGGCTCGGGGGACCATATGGGATGCCGGGATTGGAACCACTAACCTGCATGCAAGGCAAACGCTTTACCTCCATGCTATCTCTCCAGCCCCAGGAGCGATTTCTGAGCAGAGAGCCTGAGCACTGCCAGGTATGATTCCCCCCCCAAAAAAGCCCAATTTAATGTGCTTAAATTATAGAGACATTTTAGTGATGGGTTTAGTATAGTTGTAATATTATATTCCTAAAGCATATAAACATTTACAGTCTTGTAAATAAAATTCTTTTTTTTGTTTGTTTGTTTTTGGGCCACACCCAGTGACGCTCAGGGGTTACTCCTGGCTATTTGCTCAGAAGTCGCTCCTGGCAGGCACGGGGGACCATATCAGGAACCGGGGGATCGAACCGTGGTCCGTCCTAGGTTAGCGCAGGAAGGCAGGCACCTTACCTCCAGCGCCACCGGCCGGCCCCATTGTAAATAAAATTCTACCTCAATAAGATAGTTAAATACATACACATATTCAAAGAGGTACACAGAGAAAAAAATTGTAAGAGAGAAATAAATGATCTTCTAGGTTCATCAGGATAGAAAATAGAGCAGAGAGATTACTTCTAAGGGAGGAGTTATTTTTTAAATAACACTTTACTTTTTAAAAATAAAAAAAATAACAATACTTAATTTTTTAATATAAAATCTTTACTTAAGCACCATGATTTATACAAGCATGATTGTAGTTGGGTTTCAGTCTAAAACAGAAATTACTTCTTGATCAAACTGGAAATTGAAGCCATTCAACTAGGAGGCTTAGAAAATTCTCTGGACTGGAAGTGACTAAATTATTTGTCACATTTAGAAATAAATTGCAAAATAAGTAGGCAGCAAAGTGCAGTTTTTAGGCACTTTCAAGAAACAAAACTTGGTGTCAAACAAAATTGACTCTAAATAGCATGTAATCATTCAGATATAATTTGTGCCTCAATCTTCATCCCCATCTCATTCATAATAATGTCTGCCCATCCTGCACCTATGTAGGTCGGACATTACATTGAGGGTAAGGATCCATAGTACAAATGACAGAGAAACTGTAAAATGCTTAGAGGTGGAGGGAGTGGAGAGAAATGCTAGATCATAACATGCAAGGATAATCTTCAAAGAACCAAGACTTCTTTTGAGATCCTTGACAGCTAATTATCTGAGCAAACAACCTGTGCCAGAGAAACTGTCCCCCTCAGGTAGTGGGAAGGGTGGACAGGCAGAAATCTCACGTCTATTGATCATTGATGAATATAAGAAAGAACTTTCTTAGGACAGGACTTGTATTCTCAGGGTGCAAAAAGGAACTATGCCTCCCATAGGGATAATACAGTGTAGTCTTTTTTGTACTTTCATTTGTAGTTTCATTGTGGCACAATTGTGGTACAATTGGCATGTAGAAGTTAGTTCATGTTAAATACATGTTCACTGAGCTTGAGGACAACTATATATCTTTGACATAATCCTTAATTCTTTATATATCTTTATAGATAGAGATATCTATTGCCTTTCCAGATTTTCTCTCACTATTTTTTTTTTTAGTTTTTGGGCCATACCCAGTGACGCTCGGGGTTACTCCTGCCTAATGTGCTCAGAAATCGCTCCTGGCTTGGGAGACCAAATAGGATATCAGGGGATCAAACTGTGGTCTGTCCTAGGCTAGCACGTGCAAGGCAGATAGATGCCTTACTGCTTGCACCACTGGTCTGGCCACGAGATTTTCTCTCATGTTTTATTATAATTACTAGTACCATAGGAGCGTCAATATTATTTATTATTGTTATTGGTAGGTAGTGTTGTTGTTTTTTTAATTTGTGCAGGGGAGGAATTTAGGAGTATAAAACAATATTATTCTCTTTCAGTAAATTTTATTATTCCTATACTATTTTGTTAGTTGTAGACACTAGATTGTATAGTGACTCTCCATGTTTCATAACAAGGGCCAAAAAGCTTTGTGAAGGGTCAGGTAAATATCCTTATCTTTGCTGGCTGCATGTTCTCTGTGACAATGACACAGTTTTTTCTCAGCAGCAGGAAGGCAGTTATAGACAATGGCATATGGCTGTGACTGTTCTTTACTAAAGTTCTGCTTTGTGAGCATACACAGGCAGGATTTGACCCCACATGGCTAATCTTTTTGCCTTAGCAGATGTAGGAATCCCACCCCTGAAGTTATTCATGCAGCTGTGAGTGTTTGCACTACAGTGGTCTTATTGAGAGAAAATAATGTCAGTGTAGGTATTGGTGGGCAGTGTGGGGAGTCAAGAGCAGGAAAATAATAGATGAAGTAGAGTGAGAACAATCTACTTTCCTGCTTGGCCCATGGCAACTTTATCAATGAAGTTTTGGGGGAGGGCAGGGCTCAAGAAATCCTATAGGTACTCCTGCACAGCCTGAACCTGAAAATCCTAATCTGCACCCAGTTTTCTGATGTCTTCTGCCCGTCTAAAAAAAAAAAAAACTTTCACTAATGACAAGGAGCAAAGTATTTCCTACATTAGTAGGAAATGTGAGAAAAGAAAGAAGAAAGAACCTCACATAGTCAAAGAAATTACACATATCAGGTTGAAATGCAGGCAACTCCAGAAACAGGTTGTACTCTGACTTTTGCAGATTTGACTTTCTTAGGTTTTGTTCAAGACTTCTTTAGCTTGTTCAACGGTAAAGGCACTGTCTTTCACGGGTCTTCTCAAGTCTTTTCAGTGGCCTTATCAGGTCTTTTCTTCCTGCTGAAGTGCCTTTTCTCTTGGAAGGGGTCCAGACTTCCTCATGAAAATAGTCCGTTTTGAGACTTATCAGCTTCGTTTACTATGGCAACCTCCTTAAGGGGGAACCAGGCTTCATGCTCTGGGGAAGGCAACAGGGATGGTGACAAAATTACTTCACTATAAGTCTGAATCCCATTTTAGTTTTATTCCCTTTTGGACCTGTGCCTGACTATCTACATCATAGAGAACAAATACTGATGGGGGTCTCAAAATAAATGTATTCAATTCTCCTGCAACAGATAAGGTTGAAACTGAAACATCCCAAAGAATATATATTCCAAAGAAGAAATCCCAAAGAGGAAACTTACATCTTAATGATATAGGTAGGCAGTGATATTTACAAGGAAGAAAGATGCCTCCCTCTGTGCGTATATTTATTTGGAGATGCAAACAAACAAATGAAAACAAATAAACAGAAATCAAAAACCAAAAATCATCCATTATTTTCATGGTTTGTAAGAAAAGTCTTCAAATTTTCCTCCTTTGCTGGAAGATCATTCTGGTTAGAGTCTTTCTTCCTCTGGGCTGTGAGAGCCTCTTCTTACACGAAGATTAACATACACATTATGAATTCACTGTCAGTGTCAGCAAGCTGGCTTTTCCAATTTTACAAGCATCTTTTCTTCCAGGAGCTGGAAATGTTCTCAAAACTGTCCTGAAAACAAGTAATGCTTTCGGTCGTTGTCACCTTCCTGAGGAACAAGCTGCAACTTCGCTTTCTGACTTCATTCTTCCAGTGACATTTTTCACACAAGCTCTGACAGAGACAGCAATTATAAAGACATCCAGGTTGGCATTCAAGGATTCTTGAAGTTAACAAATTGTCCAGGGATAAATGACAATGAAGTTGGCAGACTACACTTTTCTCCAGGAACATGCCTGCCGAAACCAGTCTTCCGAATAGGCTTTCCCTCACAGAACTTCCTAGCCAGATGCTCCTGGTGTCGAGTTTTTTGGATGGAGAGAGCTGTGGGTCTCCAGCCTCAAATTCTGCCTTCCAAGAAGGCCCCTATGCAAACATGAGCTAGACTATGGACTGCTCAGAAGGTCCAAAGAGGAGGAAGATTTTAAAGAAAAACTGTGAACATACATATTTAAATACAATATATCTTTTTTTTTAATTTTTAAAGCCAGTCAAATTGAGTACTGGGGGGGGGTATATACCAACTTTGTGATACTAGCGTTAATAAGTTCTCATAAACCTCTGCCATCGGACCAGCCACTATATATGTTTTTGATTTGTTGACAATCATCAAGGGCAGGAGTTGTGTTTGTACAAATCTAATTCCTCCTGCAAAAATTTCCCAGCCTCTTGCTTTGTTCTCCATTTTCTTATGTCTGTCCCTCTCCCCAAGTCAACATTGGAGCTTCCTACTGTTGCCTACCCTTCAAACCCCATTCTAGTGGCCTCTTAGCAGCACTTCAGGACAGGGTTACATGCTGTCTTAAAAACTCTTCCAAGGGCTGTAATCTCTTCTCTCATGCCAGCTCTCTAATCATTCCTGTGAAACTTTGCTCTACTCTCATCACTCTCTTCATTCATAAACAGACAGGAACCAGAACTTACTGGTAAAGCCACAAAATTTCTGGCATGGTTTAAAGGAGCTGTATCTGCAAGTGTGTGTGTGCGTGTGTGTGTGAGTGTCTGTGTATGTGTGTGTGTAAATCCAGACTGACACCATTCCCCTATGGAATATCAGAGAGTTATTCAGGAAACAGGAAACCCAAATGCGCACCCCAATATCCTACTGGACCAGCTTCACTCATGTCTTTGTGAGGGGACCCTTTAATGCCACAGTTTTAACACTGCTTTTTCAATCTTTGTAATCTAGAATCCATGCCAAGTGTGCCACTGAGTGAGTCCTATTCCATAGATGAGACAAAGGACAGAAATATTATACTTACATCTGAAAATGGGGCTGGATATATACCAAGGGAATCCAGGAAGCCAGAGTAAAGGAGACTAGGCCAGAGGCTCAAAAGGAAAAGATAAAAGATAGCTCACGAATCCCTTCAGTCCACTCCCCTATTTATATCCCCACCAAATTTTAAGGAGTATGACTGAGGAATGTGGTGATGGCTGTTCATTTTCTAGAACTATCCTGACTCTTCTCAGCCATAATTTTAGGCCCAGAAAGGCTCCCTCCAGTCCCCTCTCAGAACTCCCAACCCTGGATATATATTTAATAGAGAAAGTCTTGTTTTTCTTGCCATGTGCTGCAAATAGCTCCATTTTAGCACTCTTCATTCAACATTATAAATATTTCTACAAACTCCTGGGCTTTTCTGAGAATAGGAAGCAAAACATTTCAAGATCATTTAGTCCCAGACTAAACATCATGTATGAAGGTAAAATCCAAATGGATGAAAGACCTTGATATCAGACCCGAAACCATAAGATATATAGAACAAAACTAGGCAAAACACTCCAGGACATTGAGACTACAGGCATATTCAAGGAGGAAAATGCACTCTCCTAGAAGGTGAAAGCAGAGATTAACAGATGGGAATATATTAAACTGAAAAGCTTCTGCACCTCAAAGTAAATAGTGCCCAGGATACAAGAGCCACCCACTGAGTGGGAGAAACTATTCACCCAATACCCATCAGATAAGGGGCTAATATCCAAAATATACAAGGCACTGACAGAACTTTACAAGAAAAAAACATCTAATCCCATCAAAAAATGGGGAGAATAAATGGACAGAAACTTTGACAAAGAAGAAATACAAATGGCCAAAAGACACATGAAAAAATGCTCCACATCACTAATCATCTGGGAGATGCAAATCAAAACAACTATGAGGTACCTACTCACACCACAGAGAATGGCACACATCACAAAGAATGAAAACAAACAGTATTGGTGGGGATGTGGAGAGAAAGGTGTAGTTCAACCTTTATGGAAAGCGATATGGAGATTTCTCCAGAAACTGGAAATCGAGCTCCCATATGATCCAACTATAACACTCCTAGGAATATACCCTAGGAACACAAAAATACAATACAAAAACCCCTTCCTTACACCTATATTCATTGCAGCACTATTTACCATAGCAAGACTCTGGAAACAATCTAGATGCCCTTCAACAGACAAATGGCTAAAGAAACTGTGGTACATATACACAATGGAATATTATGCAGCTGTCAGAAGAGATGTTGTCATGAAATTTTCCTATACATGGATGTACATGGAATCTATTATGCTGAGTGAAATAAGTCAGAGAGAGAAAAACGCAGAATGGTATCACTCATCTATGGGTTTTAAGAAAAATGAAAGACCTTCTTGCAATAATAATAATTTTCAGACACAAAAGAGAAAAGAGCTGGAAGCTCCAGCTCACCTCATAAAGCTCACCACAAAGAGTGATGAGCTTAGTTAGAGAAATAACTACATTTTGAACTGTCCTAATAATGAGAATGTATGAAGGAAATGGAGAGTCTGTCTAGAGTACAGGCGGGGTGTGGGTGGGAGGATGGAGATTTGGGACAATGGTGATGGGAACGTTGCACTGGTGATGGGTGGTATTCTTAATAAAAAAAAAAGAGATAAAAGAACTGGAAGTTCCAGCTCACCTCATGAAGCTCACCACAAAGAGTGATGAGTTGAGTTAGAGAAATAACTACATTTTGAATTGTTCTAATAATGAGAATATATGAGGCAAATGGAGAGCCTGTCTGGAGTACAGGCCGGGGTTGCGTGGGGAGGAAGGAGTTTTGGGACAATGGTGATGGGGACATTGCACTGTTGATTGATGGTTTTCTTTACATGACTGAAACCCAAACAAATCATGTATGCAAACAAGGTGTCTAAATAAAATATTAAAAAAAGAAAAGTCTCCACAAAATAAGTCATTTAAACTTAGTCTTATACCTATTTTCTACCTGGCTGAGAGTTTCTTTCTTTTCTACTTTCCAATAATCTTTTCTATTTTCTAATTCTGAGTCTGAACACCTTCTTCTTGAAAATATTGAAGAACCTAGGAAGCTTTGACAAAAACAGTGATCTACCATCACCCCTCCTGTGCAGAGCAGACAGAGAGGAACATAGTAAGAAGGGGGCAGGCAGAGTAGAGTAATGGAATGAAGTGAAGAGTGGAAGGGAGGAGACAGGTGGTAGAGTATTTGCTCTGATTTTCAAAGTTATAAATTTGCTGTCATTTCCTCTTGAAAGAGCTATGCATTCAGAAGTGCAGGTTTTGAACTGATGGGGTAACTTAAAGTCTCTTCTGAGCCCCATGTGACAAACACAGATCCTCAGGCCTCTAGCCAGGTCAGTATTCAAACCCAGCTCTCAGGTCCTCAATCACAGATTTTCCTACATTGCTCAACTGCCTGGATCAAATGTCTCTCAGCCTCCAAGAGCAATTTTGACCCTGGTGAATGATACTCAGAGGGCCAGAAGCCTTGAGAAATAGCATCTGAACCAAGAGACATTTTGGCCAGAGAATTTTCTCAGAATATGAGAGCTGTTCTTGTTGTGTACCTTGCCTTTTACATTTCTGTTGAATGTCTTGTACTAGACATGGACCCAAGACAGAGAAACACAGGAAATTAATCTGGGACTTGTTTGGGAAGAAACCATGTAGATATACTACATATGACTGGTTCAGAAATTGGACATGTTTTTCACTCCTTACCCATCTCAGAGTCCCTCCAAATCTTGACACTTCAATGTCAGCTACCCTTTCTCCCTCTCAAGCCCTGGGTTTTCCATCTAGTTTCTGGCCTTAGTCTGTCTGTAGCTCTTCAACCTGCCATCTTCATTATTCCTTGAAGATTTTGTCCAGAGTCCTGTTTTCACCAAAATCAGCTAAGTTCTTTCCTATGCTCCTATTCCTCTCATCAGAAGAGAAATCATATCTGTGAAAATGTCCAACCCATTGCACTCTCCCTGCTTTTATATATGCTTTTATGAATGTTTAATACTACTCTCTCTAAATCCCTGCACTAATTTTTATTTTATCTCATATAATGAATTTGGAGGGGGGGGCTAATGGCAAAGAGAAAGGATGGAATGGAAGGAATAGAAAAGGGTGATGTTTCAATGATTTGGGTATGAGGCCAACAGACAGGAAGGCAAGAGATCCTTCAGAACAATGAATTATTGAGATATAATAAAATCATGAAACGGGATTTAGAAGAGTTACTTTGTCATTAATAAAAGTTTCACCTGACACCAATGCACACCCAGAGAAGACTGGAACCCCCAGGAGAGAAACTTCAGAAGGAACAAAGGAACAACTACTCTCAACTCTTTCTGCTGCAACAGTGTCTCAGACCTAGATAGGGAGATACTTGTTGGAGCAGGTTGGGAGAAATCCTATATAAACCAATTTGGAACAAGAACAAAAAATTACATGTGCTCCCTGGACCCTACAACATGGTGTCAACTTGCATGATGTCAACATCCTTCTTGAGATGTGGACTTTCCTACTTTCATGTTGAGTTGTTACCATGGCTCTCTCTACCTGCCTTTGGATAAGCCCACACTTTCTCTTTCATACTTACTCTTTTTCTTGTCTTCCCCCTCCCCTTCCTCAGTACCTCCATGAAGAACCTGCTTTTACTTTACTGCTTTACTGATTGTCTCCTGAAATTCTTTCTTTTTTTTTTTTTTGTAGTTTTTGGGTCACACCCGGCAGTGCTCAGGGGTTACTCCTGGCTCCATGCTCAGAAATTGTTCCTGGCAGGCACGGGGGACCATTTGGGGCACCGGGATTCGAACCGATGACCTTTTGCATGAATGGCAAACGCCTTACCTCCATGCTATCTCCCGGGCCCCCTGAAATTCTTTTGTGAGGGAAGGTGACAGACCTGAAGACCTAAGCATGATGTAGGACCTACTTTACTTTTCTTGTCAGTCCTCGATTTCACCTGCCCTGGGGATAGAGAAGAAGTGACAGATTATCTTTTTGAATCTACTACCTCTTTCTTCTGCACTTCTCACAAGTCATCTAGGGCCTCCGTTGACATTAGGTGGATGGATAAAAATGTTTCTGTGATCCAGAAAATAAACTGCTTGACTTGCACATGGTCAATCCACTTTCATTTTCTAATACCTCATTCCCTGAGCCTGCTAGGAGTGATCTTTCAGTATAGAGCAAGGAGTAAGACCTGAACATAGCTGGGTGTGGCTCCCTCCCCCACAAAAAAAGTCAAAGCAAAGATTTTGTGCCCCCCTTTCACTTACAGTGTATTTTATATGTTTTGGGCAATCATAGTGCTTCTAACATGTAGGAGTGGTGCTGGTGGGCACCTCCACATCATATTACTTGATGTTTGTTAACTATTAGAGTGTTCTGAGACTTTATTGGCCTCTGATCACATCTTAGTCACACATTTTTTTGTCTTGTCTCAAAATGATTGCAGTAACTTTAAAGCTGCTTTCCTGTTATTGAATATTAGCATTGAATCTTAGCATGCAACTTGATTTTTCTGTCCTTCCCAAATAAAAGTTTTGCAAGCATAAAAATGGGAGGCTCAAATAAGATATGTTGGGGAAACATTGACTGAAAACCAAACCAGCCAGAGGATTTGAAAGCCTTTTAGACAAAAGATCCATCCAGGAGCCAAAAAAAAAAAAAAACCACTCCTATGTAGAAAATCAGGCCTGGAGCAGGGATGGACGCCCTGAAGAAGAGGCTCCAGGGCTGGAACATAGGTTATAGCAGAATGTCAAAAGACCTGAGCAACTCTAACTTCACCTCCTTGGTAATCACCTTAGCGATGGACTAGGGGAGGGTGATGGTGCAATTTAGGAAAACTATAAATAAACGAATTTGACTGTGAAACTGAGACTTCTTGACCTACATCTACCTGAAACATGGACTTTCTTGCTTCAGGGTGCATTTCCTCACCTGGGTAAATGGCCTGCACATTCATGCTTGGGGTGTAATTTATTTTTTGTTTTTCAACTTAGGAGAAATCTATATTCTCTTTTGAGCACTTGTCTTTATTTTCCTCTTTCCTTGCCTCCCTTTATTTCTCAAATAAACTTGTTTTACTCTCTGACTTCACTCGAAATTCTTCTCAGTGAAACAAATGTGACAAACCTGAAAAGCCTGGCTAAGAATTTAGAAAGAGCTTCTTTTCCTTCAAAGAGCAACTCCTCACTCCAGCCTGGTCACCCCTGATCCTGAGTAATTGGGTGGCAGAAATTATTCCACTCTGGACAGAAAAGTTGGAACCAAGGTGCAGAGAAACATGAGGTCTGTACTCTGCAGGTGTTAAGAACTGACTCATCAGACCAGATTTCCCACACACTTCTCCAGTAGATGACTTTCATCCCTGCCCCACTCATATAAGTCACCTAAGAAAAATTACTCCCACTTGTGTGAGTCATATCTTCCAGGAGCAACAAAATAATAGGCATTAGATTCCCTCAGGATCCCTGCGCCCTTCTGGGTCTCTATCCTCAAGATTTCAGATTCACAGCCAATTTGGAGTTTTGGATGAACAACAGTGTTCATTTTTCCTTTTCCATCTGAAGCAGGCAGTCATCCAGGAGAGGTCCCTCCCTGCCCTCCTCAAGGCAAATCTTGAGATACAATAAAAGCAAGAGATAGAATTTGGAAAAGCTACTTTGTCTTTTATAAGAATCTCACCTGGTAGTCTTAGCAGGCCCAGAGAAGACAGGCCCTCCTACCAAGAGAAGCTACTGTAGGAAAACAGATAGAAAAAAATCAAAGAAGAACATCTACTTCTCTTTGATGCCCATTCTAGCAACAGTACTCTTAGGAAGACCCAGGGGAATGTTAGGATAAACCCTGGAACAAAGGAGATGCAGACATGTGTGCCCTGGAACTATGTGTCTATGCTGCATACATTGGTGCTGCACATCTGTGTGTTACCAGTTCACACACACATTGCCTACATCTACCCTTCCCTTTGATGCTGATGAAGGGCCTAGGAGAAAAAGTATGGAAAGAAAGAGAGTAATGCACTCAAGGGAGAAAGCATTCTTCTCAAAGGCAGAGAACCACAGAAAGTCACAGAGTTAAAGTATGACAGTACACACTCAAGAAGGGAGATGTGGGCGCCATGTGCATCCCACTATGTTGACTTCAGTCTGTTTGTTTTGGGGCCACATCCGGCATTGCTCAGGGCCTGGCTCTGCACTCAGAAGTAGCTCTTGGCAGGCTTGGGGGACCATATGGGATGCCAGGATTCGAACTGGGGTTCGTCCTGTGTTGGCTACTTGCAAGGCAAATGCCTTACCTCTGTGCTATCACTCTGGCCCCTCTATGTTGACTTTTATGGGGTTTTCCCAAGCTGCCCCACATGAGGCTTTCTACCTAGATATCAGTCCTGTTGCTAAGATGGTTAGCAGAGGAAAGGGTTGCTGAAGTAATTCTTTGACCACTCCCTGCTTTTCTTTTCCTCCACAAAGACTTTTATATTGTAAAAGTAAACCCAGGCTTGATTAGTGATTCTGCTAGGTTCAATTAACATAAGTACCCTTAAATAAGTCAACCCTGCTCCATAGGTGAATTACCTTTGTTTGTTAACTCTGGCAAATAAAAGTGTCAGGGAAAGCAGCTCAGCTTAAAAAAATGTTGGCTCACTCTGCAGTTCAGTAGTATCCAAAGAAATGTTGAACTCTGCCCTCAAAGGACCTATACCTAGGAAGGCCAAAGGGCTTCACTGAGATAGACTTAATAGTAACTAAAATTACATATTGACATTGAAGACTTCAAATAAGCACTCAGCAGTTCCCCAGTATCCAGGCCACAAAAGAGAATATGTTTTCTTTCTATCAACGGAGAGCATTGCTTTCCTTTTGCACACTGATCCAACTGTTAATAGAGCTGCTGACTTGATTTCTTTTCTTTTGCAGAATACTTAGATAGTCAGATCATGTGTAAAATAGTGGCGATACAGGAAAGTTGACTGAGAGCTAGAGAAACCACTTTTAGAGAAATCCTAAATCATTTGCTTTTCGAGGGTTCTAGCTCCTGTAGGAAAGTCAAGACTGTAGCCTTTTCTGGGTGGTGGAACAGAGTGGAGGTGGGGCAACACACAATTCCCAGGAGAACTTCCCTGCCGCAGCCCAGAGAGCATTTGTGAAGGCGGCAGGAAATGAGATCTTAAGTCAGTGCATAAAACAATCAAATCCATCACAGCTCTGGAATGGCCCCTCATAATTCAGACCATCATGGTACTTTTGGTGTGTGCAGAGGCAGGCGTGGAAGGAGTGACGAACTGAGTTGGGAGTCTGCTAAATCCATTTTGGCAGCTAGAGGAATATATTTCCAAAGCCAAGTCACATTATTTTCCTTGAGCTCATTTGACTGCTGGCTAAGAAGCTATTGCAGAAAACAAAAGGATGGTGTTGGGGTAGAGACACTGGAATAATGAATATTAATGAACTTAATTCTCTGGTTTGTGGTATTTCCAGTCCTAGTAGAATGAAACAGTAGACAAAGAAGAATAAATTCAAACTGATGTCTTAAAACAGATGGGATGATGGTCTTGACCCCAACCCTACCAGTTAACTCCCTAATATACCGTTTGTTTTGAATCTACTATGTGCATCTAATCTCTGTCCTCAGGGACTTCCTATTTTGATGAAGAGATAGATTACTTACAATAAATCATAATCATTTGAATCTTTTCTCTCCATTAAAGAAGACATACATAAAGTAGACAGGACTTGAGAGATTGAATCCAAGAATACCTGAGTACCAAACAGCCCAATCTCTCTCACCCTTACATCCCCCACAGACCTGTCACTGGCCCTTTAGGGGACCTTTGAGATTTGCCAAAAGCAACAGTAAAAAGGTAAAATGACTGACCCAATCTCCTGATTTCCCAAGGAAGTCTTGATTATACCTTCATTTTCCACATTATCTCTATTGAGAGTTAAAGTTTGTCACCTTCACTTGTCCTTCAATGTTACAACCAAAATCTAGTTTTCCTAATCACTTATTTTTGTGACTGTTACCTTTGCTGCAAATGAGATCTCAGATCAGTCCTACTAAAATGTGTTCCTGTTGGATTAGCATAACTGGTTTCAAAGACTAGTGTTCTTGGGAGAAGGCCTTGTGAAATCCCAAAGACATAGAGTCCCAGGCAGAGAGGGCCAAGGACTTTGGTAAGGTGAAAAAAGACATAGATATGGGTAGGCTATTTGCAAAAGATTGGTGACAATGACCATAAGGACAAAGATGTAAGGAAGATTTTTTTCGTTAGGGCTTAGGTCCCTTCCATGATACAATGCACTGATTTTTAGGTTCTTGCCTTTGGGTCTGGAGAGAGTCTCTGCTTTATTAAAGGCAAACTGTGACTCAGTTTGTGATGTTGGCACAAATAATTACTAACCCCAGATTGTCTTGCAATGAGAACATGTGTCTGTTTACTAGGGTACAGAAGCTGGGATAAAAACTTTTCTCCATACCCCCTTCTCTTATCACCTCTTCATTATCTTACACCTGCCAAATTCTTGGAGGGATTTGGAATAAGGATGCACCCTCTTAATTCCACTGGACAAGTTGAGCTGCTCCTCACACATTTGCTGTTTCTTTGCTAACATCAGAGGGTAACAGGCAGTTAAGATCAGCAAATATCTGTGACTGGAAGATTTAGAACCTTGAAGCAGGGAGAACTGTAGCCACTCAAGAACAATTTTTATAACTACAGACATTCAGTGGTAGAGGGCTCAGACTTCTGCCATTTAAAGATTATTATTAACATATGCTTTGGAGAAGTGGCTTTGAATATTCTTAGTATCTATAAATATCGTTGGATCTTTTGACTCAATAATTCAACTTCAGGGAATTTATCTTACAAACAATCCCCAAAAGATGACACTATGGTATAAGGATTGAAATTGATCAAATTGCCTAACAATTGGTCTTAATAAATCATTAGAGTGCCTTCATAAGAGGAAATATACAACTTCCTAGAAGAATGGCCTAGAGAGTATATAGGAGCATTAAAATGATTGTGACATTTTGTTAAATAAAAGGAACAGCTTATAAAATGTGTATCATGAAAACAATTATGTTAAGTGTGTGCTGAAAACTAAATGGAAGGAAATAGGTCAAAGAGGTCACTATTTTTGTGTTTGCATTTATGTACCTTTTACATTGGTGCTTTTCAATGGCTTTATAATAAGTTTTGATTTTTAAATTAAAAATAGATGAAAATTGCATGGAAATTGCAAAACGTTCCATGTATTTCATTAGTCATTGGTTTTTAATGCTATTATGTGCATAAGATAACATCATCTATTCATACCATATTTTCTAAAGAGAAATTACCTTTAAGTTGTGATCCCTGTACACAAAACCCAGACTACTGCCTGTATCTATACATACATAAAGATTGATAATAAACTTAAAAAATCTTAGATATAGGATTAGTATTAGGATTACCTTTACATATTATTAATATAATTACTTAACAAATTGTTATATTAAGGGTGAAGACTAGTATCAGAATCAGGTTTAAATTCAGACTTAGGGTTTAAGTTTAGTTAGTATTAAGGTGAGTATTAAGGTTAATTTAAGCATTTTCGTGTTTTGGCTTTAAAAATCTATTATTGGGGCCCGGGAGATAGCATGGAGGAAAGGCGTTTGTTTGCCTTTCATGCAAAAGGTCATCTGTTTGAATTCCGGTGCCCCATATGGTCCCCCGTGCCTGCCAGGAGCAATTTCTGAGCATGGAGCCAGGAGTAACCCCTGAGCGCTGCCGGGTGTGACCCAAAAACCCAAAAAAAAAAAAAAAGAGTAAAAATCTATTATTCTTCTCTGTCAGTCCTCACAGAAAGATGTGTGAGAGATTAATGAATGAACAGCCAATATAAACTTCATCCTCACAGTTAGGAGCCTGCTTCTTTTGCTCTTATGTTGCAACTTAGTTGGATTTGGTTGGAGAGATATTGCATATTGCTGGAAAATTCAAATTCGTTTAATAAAATTTAACATCCAGGCCTTTGGAGACCTCCCCCATCTCAACCAAATAGGTTCTGGATAACTAACTCCCATCCTCATGCACAATACACGCCACTTCATTAAAACAAGGGTTCAGGGTATTGGTGTTATTCTTGTTATTCACCCCAAAAGATACATTTGAATTCTATTAGCAAAAGAGCTGAAAGGTCACTCCTCCAATGACTGAATAGTCTTACCCAAAAGCAATTTAGGTTCATTAAAATAACTATTATCTGACTCTCAATTAAGTGTGATGATAATTTAATTAACAATGCCCACTTAATTGTCGATGGCAGGAAACTGATACAGACAGACTCTAGGACTGCTAAAGCAACCTTCCCTAATATATACAGTAGATGGCTTCCTAGACAAGCTCAGTGAATTCCTTGTGCCTGCCAAAATCTGATATGAGACAGAGATGCTAAATATTTTTATACAGGGATGTCTCATAAAAATCCACAATTTTTTTAAAGTTTGCCATCCAATGCATCAATCATTCAATTATCTATATACTCCCCTTTTTCTTATTTTCTCCTTCCTTCTTTTCAACATATGTTGGAACCTTGCTCCTGTTTTATTAAGTACTTGGTACTTGGTAGGATACCAAGAGGGGTAAAAAACATTGCTTTTGGAAGATGCAGGAGCAGTCTGAATTTACTTAGAAATATGTGGCTAAATCCTTTCTATTGAGATGATCTGATGTCAAAGACATAGCTAAGTGCTCCTATCTCATTTAATTTTACATTCACGAACTCCTATATGATGGTATTGCTATGTGCTTTTAACAACAATGGGCTTAGGTAGACCAAGTAACATCTTGAGAGTCACATGGAAGCAGCAAATATCTCTAAGACTCTTGCACTTAAGATCTGCTTTATTAATTCAATTTGCAAATTTTTGCTGCTCCAAATTTCAATGGTGGGAATTTCAGTAAATCAAAGCCAAAGCGTTCTGTTTTAGGGTGCTGCCCAGGGACTTGCACAAGTCATTTTTCCCCACTTCTCTTGCCTTCCATCTTCCATGACTCACTTTATCTTGCTGATACCAGAATGACAGTCTGCTAAGTCCTGATACTGTTCAAAACACTTGTGGATTAAAAAAAATACCCTTTACAGACAGGGAATGGGAAGGGGGAGGGGGGCATTGGGAGAGGGGAATATTACACTGGTGAAGGAGGATGTTCTGTTTGTGACTATAACCCAACTATAATCATGTTTGTAATCATGGTGCTTAAATAAAAAATTAAATAATTAAAATAGTACTCATATATCTTAAGCAGAGTACTTCATAGCTTTCAGTCAATGTCCCCCAAATCAATACAAGATTCATAAAGATGAAACCAGTCTCTTAGAAAAATTTTACAGACCAGAGATCCACAGGCCACAGATAGCATACTGATAAAAATTTGAATTCTTAGGGTCCAGCCTAGTATTGGCCCTCTGCCAGCTGCCAACAGACATCTGTCTCCTTTAAACAAAAGCAGTCCATCCAAGAAGCCATTGCCAGGCTGTAGTGACACTTGAAACTCTGGATTAAGGTTTTCCCATTCTCTTGCTGGGGTCTAGGCTTAGAGGGAAGCTTGTGTCTTGTTGAAGCTGAAGGAACAGAGGGGTAGAATGCAAAGGCTGGTCCTTTGCAGGTATTAACAGACTGCATTTTCCAGGGCTGTGTTCTTCTGTGCACTAGCAAAGCAGCCCAGTTTCCATTGTTTTCAAACTCTATTATTGCTGCCAACATGGGGGCCATTGGGAGCCCATGAAAGCATTGCAGTTGGCTTTGACTTTGAGCAGCCCCTGGGGCTCTGTTTGCAAAGGCCAGGATAAGTTTTCTCTGTTGGGACACCAGAGCTCCAGTTGACCTTTCCCCAGCTTTCTGCAGTCTTGTTAATGCTGGAACTAGTGTGTTTGCTTGTTCTTTACAATCCCCTAGAGTACCTCACTAAGGCTTCAGTGTTGGAAGCTTGTGCCTCTTTAGTGACTCAGAGAACCCTGAGCAGGAAGCACCAATGATGGCTCTTGGCTGGCAACACCTGGTGCAAATCCAGCAGGAAACTGGTCACAGGACCATGATGATTCTGCCCTTTGAGTTGAATGACATGACTAGATGGACCTCTCAAGGCCATCTCAATCTCAGGGCCTCAGTTTTCAGGATTGTCTGTACCCAGTGGAGAACAGATAGCCTCAAGTGCAGGCAATTTTCTGTTCACT
The DNA here is from genome assembly GCA_004027635.1 of Crocidura indochinensis. NCBI lineage: Eukaryota > Metazoa > Chordata > Mammalia > Eulipotyphla > Soricidae > Crocidura > Crocidura indochinensis. The sequence goes on from PVKC010006566.1 coordinate 20,020, forward strand.
GTGATGCTATCCTTTGAGGTACTGAATAGTTCTTTTCCTCTTTAATTATCCTCTTCTTCACTTCTCTTTTCCAGTACCTCTGAACCAGCTGATGGAGTGAAAGCTAAAGTAGCATCAAAAATTCCTCTTAATAGGCACACATCAAAAAGAATGAAAATAACCAGTGATGGGGTGAATGGAGAAACAAAGGGATTTTCATTAACTACTGCTGGTAATGTTGACTGGTTCGGCCTTTTTGGGAAAACAATATGGATTCTTAAAAATCTAGAAATTGAGCTTCCATATGATTCAGCAATACCACTCAATTCAGAAAAAAACCCTCTATAATCCTCTATTCAAAGCACTACGCACAATAGTCAGATTCTGCAAAGCAATCCAGTACTGGGGCCAGAGCTTTAGCACAGGGATATGGCATTTGCCTTGCACGAGGCTGACCCAGGAGGAACCTGGCTTCAATCTCCAGTGTCCTATGGTCCCCCGAGCCAGGAGTTATGTTTGAGTGCATAGCCAGGATTAACTCATGATCATCACTAGGTGTGGCCCCAAAACAAAATCAAAAAACAGCCCCCCCAAAAAAAACCAATCCAAGTACCCTAAGAACAGATGAAAGGATAAAGAAACTGTGGTACATCTACACAATGGAATACTATTACACAGCTGTTAGGAAAAATGAAGTCAAGAAACTTGCTTACATATGGATGGATATAGAGAGTATTGTGTTGAGGAAATGAGTTAAAGAGTTAAGGGGAGAACAATAGACAGAGGATGATCACACTTCCTTATGGAATATAAAAGAAAGGTAATAATACCTAGAGACAAGAGAAACAAGAGCCAGGAGGACCAGTCTATGATATGAAGCTTGACAAAATTAACTGGAAGTGCAGTTAGGGTAGAGAAATTACCACCATTGCAATGATAGCTGGAAATGATAATTCTGGACAATAATTGGATGTTGAAAAGAGATGCTGATATGCATGATACCACTTTATAACAATATTGCAAACCCAAGTGTCTAAAAGAAAAAAGGGAAAGAGAAAGAGATAGAGAGTTTGATAGATAGAAAGAAAGATAGATAGAGATAGATAGGTAGATAGATAGATAGATGATAGATAGATAGATAGATAGATAGATAGATAGATAGATAGATAGATAGATAGATAGATAGGAGAGAATGAGAGAAAGACAGAGAGAAGAAAAATATAGTTCACAGACAGGCAGAGGAAAGTGCGAGTGGATAGTGGGAGGGAAACTGGGGATATTGGTGAAGGGAAATGTACACTGGTGAACGTACTGTACACTATGACTAAAATGAATCATGAATAACTTTGTTATTATAAATTCGATCATTAACAACTTTGTTTCATGAACAATCATGAAAAAAACTGAACTGTATTATAAACAACCTGATAAACCATGGTATTTAAATAAAGTAATTTTTTTTTTTTGCTTTTTGGGTCACACCTGGCAGTGCTCAGGGGTTACTCCTGGCTCCATGCTCAGAAATTGCTCCTGGCAGGCACGGGGGACCATATGGGGCACTGGGATTTGAACCGATGACCTTATGCATGAAAGGCAAACATCTTACCTCCATGCTATCTCCCCGGGCCCCAAATAAAGTAATTTTTAAAAATGAAAAAAGATAAAAAAATTTCTCTGCCATTGGGTCCAATTTTCTGGAACTTTCTCTCCGAAGTTTTTGAAGTTCAAAACATTACAAATAGCTCAGTTTTGGGCTGAAAATAAAGTACAGCATGAGGGCGTTTGCCTTGCATATAGTCAACCCGGGAGGGACCAATTCAATTCCTGACATCCATTATTGACCCCAGCCTGCCAGGGTTATTTCTGAGTGCAGAGCCAGGAGTGATCCCTGAGCACCACGGGGTGTGGCCCCAAAACCAATAAATCCACCAATCAACCTTTAAATAAAGTTTTTTTTTTAAAAGCCAGTTTTATGGTATAAATTACTGTATTTAAAAGCCATGTATCACATAGTTTATCATAAAACATTTGTTTTCATGTAAGTGGGAGTTAAATTATTAAAAAATACAGAAAAGACAAAAGAAATTAAAAAATGAGTACAGCAACAAAAATTTTGTAAATTATTTAATTTCACAATGAGGTTATTAAGTCATTATGAGATTTATTAAGCTCTTGTTGCTAGTTGATCATTCTATCACTTTTTTCTTTCTGAATACTAGTTGATTTTAAATACACATTTATAAGTAAATAGGTGTATTCCTATAAATACGACAGCATTAAAATATTGGAGTCCAGGAATTCTAAGAACTTTGCTGGGGCTGGGACTTTTGTGGGACTTGGCTTGGGCTATCAGGACTTCCAGAAGTATAAGAAGGCAGGAGGAGGGTGCCTGACCTCATCCAAAAGAAGTTCTGGTAATGTCAATCTAACTACCAGCATAAATGAAGTTTTGGTCAAATTGGATTTTCTGCAGAGAGCAATAGAGAAGTGGTAAAGCAGAGCCATTGTTGAAATGGTGATTGTGGGTTATGGGTGCCGAAGGCATGGCTTTGTCAAGGTGAGGACTTGTCCCACTTTTCTTCCTGAGATTGCCTGCTTTCAGCTGTATGGCAAGTATAGCAAAAATATTTTGCCACTGGGTTTACAACTCTTTTGAGGATAGATTGAGTCTATAGAACTGGCTATAGAACATGGTGACCCATCTTTTCTATTTCATGAGAAAGCAGTTCAAGTGAGGCTGCCAGTAAGATAAATTCTAATCCCAGACCACAAGACCCTTCCTCTTCATCTCTTCTCATTTCTGGGTCCTGATGAGCTTGTATTATTTTGACTTTTTGGCTCCAGCTACTTTGTTATATCTGTCCAAATTCCATACTGGTATGGGTTCCAAGTTCTGAGTCTGGGCAGGACACTTTATATCTTTTTTTTTTATATCCTTTTTTTTTTATCTTCATCACATCTGTTCACTAGACCCATTCTTTGTTAAGCAGCAAGAGCTATTATTTATAAAAGGCTAAGTTGAGGGGCTGGAGAGATAGCATGGAGGTAAGGCATTTGCCTTGCATGCAGAAGGTTGGTGGTTTGAATCCTGGCATCCGATATGGTTCCCTGAGCCTGCTAGGAGTGATTTCTAAGCACAGAGCCAGGAGGAACCCCTGAGCACTGCTGGGTGTGACCCAAAAACCAAAAAAAAAAAAAAAGGCAAAGTTGATCACAACACTGTTGTTTTGATGATGTTTTTCCAGTCTTCATCAAGAGCTTTAGATCAACTCAATTCTCCAATCTGTTTTCCTAGTCAATCAACAATGCACTTGCTATTATCCAGCCTCCTGCATTCTCCTTTCTAGAAACTATTTTGCTTCTTCTTTTTTTCTGGTCAGTTTCTTGCTCATTTTTCCAGGTTATTCTCCTTTGGAGAATATTCGTGGCCCTGATTCACTGTTAGGAAACTGTTCTCTGCTGATAGTACTTTATTGCTCTTATTTCTGTCTACAGTTATGCTTTATTTTTTAATGTCTATTTACTTCAACCAGATAGTATATTCCAGGAGGTCAGGGACACTATTTAATTTTGTCATCTACCCCTTCTCTTCCCAGGTTGCTCCCACTATGGTAGGGCCAGAGAAGGAGGGCATTCATTTAGTTTTTAACGAATGAACCTAATGTGTAAATAAAAGATCACTCCTACTTGAAAGCAGGTTAATGCCTGGATTAGAAACATTGAAATTCCTTCTCCTGATTGTTGAAAGCAAGTCCTAGGATTTGTGTGACAAACAGCCATGCATAGCATAAATCCACTATGGGGGCTGTGCGGGGCAATGAGGTCACCAAGAGTGTAGCTTGTGCTCTGAAACAATTAGCATGATATGGCCTGCTTTGGATTTTGTTAAAATGTATGCCGATTGCTACGAAAACTGTTTGTATGTAATCAATCTTCAGTGACAGAGAGCCTTCCAGGACAGGGAGACTTGTCACACTGGCTGTTTCAGAATTTACATGGCTGAGGCCTTGGTTTCCATATTCCAGATTCAACAGTCCTGGCACATCCTTTATCAGAGGGTCTCTAGTGAGTTATTTTCCATGGGTTCAGGTGAAATACAATATGACCAGTTGGGGGTGGGTGAGGGAGGGATGACTCAGGACAGAACAGAGAAGTGATGATGCTAATGTGAGTCCTGAACATAGGTGTGAGGGTCCTCAACCAGCAGAAATCATGATCTGTTTTATTTGGAGACACATTATGTGCTTCATTATTGAAAAATGCACATTGCAGAATAGCCATTTAAACAAGGAAACTAGTATGAGTTGGGAGGTGGCTTAAAAGATTGGAGCACAGGATTTGCAGAGAGGCAGTTGGTAAATGATTCTCTGTAACATGTGGTCCTCCGAGCATCACTAGAAAAGACTCCTGTGCAAACATAAACTCAGGAATTGCCCCCTTAGTCCTGCATGTTCTGAGATGCAAAACTAAGCAAAACATGCAGAAATTAACTGTTGGTTCTGAGTTATCCCTGTTGGAGAGAGAGAGAGAGAGAGAGAGAGAGAGAGAGAGAGAGTGTGTGTGTATGTGTGTGTGTATACTATGATGGACAGACCTGTCCAGAGATCGGTCCCCCTTTTGCCACCATCTTTGAGGGTAGGTTCTAGCCATGAGGATCCTGAACTGCAATAATAAGTTTAGGAAAGAAATAAGCCAATAAATGCATATCATTGTTTCATATTGGAAGCTAAGTGATATTTCTGAGATGAGGAATATGCTGTCAGAATGTCTTTGTATTTGTTATGCCACGATAAACTGAATTCATTAAATGTATGTTCCCATAAAGTCAGTTTCCCAGAGCCTAGATAGGGCAGGACATGCTGAGGACTTCTGATATTTTTATGGTATTTTTTCTTTTTTTCTTTCTCTTCATATAGATAAATATTCATATATTATTAAAAAGAATCCATATCTCTATTTCTGAACATTTAGGTAACTCTCTATTTATTTATTTAAATAATGCTAAAATACCTATCTTTAACACTTTTCTCCAAGTGCTGAACTTTGAGCATATTCCCAGAATTATCTCTGAGTTGAATGTAAGAACTCTTTTTTTATTGTTCTGGATCATTTGTGCCAAGTTTCTTTTTTCCTGAAACAGAGTTGCCAAAATTGAAGCTGCCAAATAGAAATTAATGTTCTTTATAGCCCCCTTGCCAGCATCTAGCACAAACGTTTATTTTGTACGTTTATTAATTTACTGGTTAGAGGTGGCACTTTGGATTTGCTTTCTATGCATTTGGAAGTTTGTGTTAGACTTATTCCCTCATTTCTTGTTGCATAATCTGCCCCTGGAACCAGAGGACCCTGTTTTGCTACATGTCCAATTCTGTGCTAGCCAGCATCAGAAAAGTGTTTGTGTCCAGAATTGCTGATAAGACGAGACCATCTGCTCTCTCTGTATTATAGTTTTTTATTGAAGTGGCCACCTGCGATTTCACCTAAGGCTGGCAAGTTGCTGAGGAAAAAGGATAGTTCCTAGACTCTGAGTTTCCTGATAGTCCCTGAGACATAAATTCCTCACTTCCACTTTGTTCCAAGTCTATCTCTATGCCATTGAAAATCCACTTGCATCCCCACCTTACATTCTGTCAGAGACTTATGGAATGTTCATGCCCCCCACCCCATGCATAATCAGTATATCCTTCTATCAGGAGTATTTACTGCACACCAATCCTGTAACAGGCTATATGTTTGGTGCTGCAGCACTAATAGTGAGAGGGATGACATGTAGTGCAGGACAAACCTTGCCTGCACTGATCCAACAATCCATCAGCAGAGAAGTTGAGACTCCCACATAGAATCCTGGTCACTTTGTCCTGACCCTTTAGGAATTTACCATTGCAAGTAATTTTATCTTCATTTTTGGAGTGGGGGCACACAATCATCAGTGCTAGGGATTACTTCTGGATCTGTGTTTGGGGATTAATTGTGGTGAGCTTAAGTGACCATAAGGGAGACTGACAGATTGACTGCATGCAAGGTAAGTGCCTTATCTACTGGATTTTATTTTTCTTCTCACTCAGAGGAGGTTCCTGAAGATACACCTGAGATATTATAGCTAAGATATAGCTATTGGGGTGGATATCATTCACTTTGTGATACTTTCTAAGAATTCAACTCATCTAGTCACCACTTTTCCCTCAGGCTAACAATAGAAATAAGCTGACCTTTCATGGCAGTTCCTGAACATCATTCTCCAAAGAACTCACAAAATAAACTTAACATGAAGCTTTTGGCCTTGGTAGAGGGGCTCCTGGGGCTCCAGTCAATCCCTCAGCCCCTCCATTATAGGTGGCCCATTTAGTTTAGATGGTGAAAGATATCTTTGCAGAAAGAAAGCAATAATCATTTAGAAAAGCTAGCTTTATGCTGCATAATTAGCGTCATTAAGAAGGCATAATATCTCTACTCACATTATTTCATCAAGATTTGATGGAAGGCTCATGAGGATAGGTGTCTACCTAGCTTCCTAAAGTGAATAAATCACCAATAAAACATGGTGACTTACCGAGAACTGACCATAAATATGCAGAGAAATGAGATTGGAGGGAGTCACATGAATGTATACGTGGTTACTTGTGTTGCTACCTATGAGATGTGAAGCCCCAAGCTCTCTCTCTCTCTCTCTCTCTCTCTCTCTCTCTCTCTCTCTCTCTCTCACACACACACACACACACACACACACACACACACACACACACACACACACACGTAAATGCAGTTTCCTTTAGATTTAAAGGTGAGACTTGGTCTCTCCTCTCCTAAGATGTGCTTGGTAACCCAGGTCACCTCTTGTGAACTTTGTTGCACAAAAGGAAACTAAAAGGGTTTTGTTTGTTTGTTTGTTTTGTTTTTTCAGATAGTCTATGGAGAGTAGAACTTGAGAAGGTGTCTAGATTTCTCTATTTTCTTAAATGGCCATTGTAGAACAATGAACAACTCGTTATTGAAGTTTTCTAACAAATGAGACATGTAGCTTGAGGAATAGTCTTAAGCCACTTTCTTCCATAAAGTGAAATTAACTAGTGACCAGAGAAATATATATATTTTTTATAAACACCAAGTCTTTAGAATCATTTCCAAAACTTTGGAGGGATTTCTTATTATCTGAAAACTCATTAAGGCAATTTTCATTAACATTTTCTTTTCTTTCTTTCTTTTTTTTTTTTGGTTTTTGGGCCACACCCGGTGACGTTCAGGGGTTACTCCTGGATATGTGCTCAGAAGTCGCTTCTGGCTTGGGGGACCATATGGGAAACCAGAGAATCAAACCGGGGTCCATCCTAGGCTAGCGCAGGCAAGGCAGGCACCTTACCTCCAGCGCCACCGCCCGGCCCGTCATTAACATTTTCATGGCTCTCGCAAGGACATAGGACAAAAATGTGTATGAAATTATAAAAATACCTTAATATTCAAAGCAAGTATAAGAACAAAGAAAGAAAAAGATTGTAGAGATTGAACTTCCAGATTTTAATTTTTACTGCAAAACAGTAGTTATCAAAACTTGAAGCAAAGAAAAATCTCAGATGAGTAAAATATAATTGAGAGCCCAGAGATAAAACTTAAGTATATGGGGAAACTACATTACAAAGACTTAATTATAAAGAGTATAAGTGTCTGAAGTGGACTCAGGAGTATCTCTTCAAGATAGAGTGCTTAGAAATTTATTACCCACAATTAAAGGAAAGAAATTAGACCCCTGTTTCACACCATATACAACTGTTAATTCATACTGGATTGAAGACTTTGATATCAACCCTGTTTCTATTAAACTCAGTGAAGATAACATGGGTAGGAATCTCCAAGATCTTGAATTCAGGGGAGTTCTCAGTGATCTGATCTTATTGACAAAGAAAACAAAAGTATAAACAAACTAATGAGATTACATCAAACAAAACGTGTTTGCACTACAAAAGAAAGGGACCTAAAATAAAAAGAAACTGCTTATTGAAAAAAATATTCATATATTAAAGAGATAACATCTATTATATATGAAACACTTTTGGGGCTGGAGCAGTGGCGCAGCAATTGGGTGTCTGCCTAGGATGGACCTCAGTTCTATCCCCAGGCATCCCATATGATTCCCTAATCCAGGAGACATTTCTAAGCACATAGCCAGGAGTAACCCCTGAGCATCACCGGTGTGGCCCCAAAATGAAAACAAAGCAAAACAAACAAACAGAATCCCAATAACAACAACAAAATCACTAAATAAACTCATCAACAAATGGAGCTAGGAAATGAACAGATACCTCAAACAAGGCATAAAGATGGCTAAAAGGCATCTGAAAATAAAGTTCAACATCACTGACTATCAGGGAAGTTAAAATCAAAATGACAGTGGGGTATCACTTTCTGCAATCAAAAATGGTCTATATCAAGAAGTCTAGAAATAATAAGAGCATTAGGTGTTGTGGAAAAGAGGAATTCTCATCATTGTTGTTGTCAGGACTGTTGGTTGATTCAAATCTATGAGAGATGATTTGGAAAGTCTCAAAAAATTAAGAATAAATCTTTATTCTAACTCTATAATTCCATTCCTGGATCTACCCCAAGAACACTAAAACATTCATCCAAAAGGACATATATGTGCCTTTGTTTATGGCAACATTATTTATAACAGCCAAGATCTGAAAACTAATGCCCAACAATAGAGGAGTGTATTAAGAAATGATGGCATAAATACTCATATTACATAAAATAGAACAAAGAGTTAGACAATCCTCTACGAAAACAATCATGAAATATGATCAATAAATTGTGTCTGAAAGTAGTAAAAGGTGGTAGAATAGACAAGGGGAGACCTAAGTATAATGATGGAAAGATCTTAACATTTGTATTGACCTGGTCCCTTCCAAATCACAAATCTGTCTAAATAGCACTTTCAAGAAAAGCTTTTTCTTTTTCTTTTAATATATATATTTAAAAGTATCTACTAAAATTGGGAGCAGGAAAAAACACAGGGTTTAATCCCCTCACAAGGCTTTAGAGAGGCCAACAAGCCTGTAGCAACCTTTTTCTTTATAAAAGAACATTTTCAAGAACTGAGCTAGGATTCCCCACTCATGCTTTTAATTTGTGTGCAGTTGGGAAGAAGCCAAATTTTAATCGAAATCATCAGATAGGCTTTTCTTTGAGTAGTTGAAAGCTTGCAGTTGAGTCAGGCCAGGAACTCAGGTAGCCCGGCAATAATTAAAAGAAATACCTGCAGTCATCCTTGTAGCTTGAGTGATTCCAGAGAGCAGGTTGCCAAGTGAAAAGGTGGTCTTCAATAGTATTATATCAGAAATGAAATTTGTGCTACTTTTGTTTCACGTTTCCATTTCTCTTTTCCCAAATATCTAACCAAAGGAACTAGGGCTCTAAGTTTATTTTAGGAAGAGTGAAGGTTAAGCCTGGGAACTGATACCTCTGGCTTCTGCCAATCTAGGTGGTTGGGGTTCCTGGTCTTATTTTGCTCTGAACTGTGGGGTGGTCTGAATTAGTTTATGTTCTTGAATCCCACACAGTCTTAAGCTTCTATCCTCACACCTTTTCAAGATAGTCTGACCTTCTGGACTTTTTTCTTTGAGAAAAATGTGGAAAAACAGCCCTAATCACTAGGGTTTTTCTATATGTCCTTCTCTTTATTTGTTCCTTCTCTTTATCCTGGGAATCATGAAGTTTAGAGCTGCCTACCATCTTCCAAAATATGGTCAAGATTAGGAGACCTGCCCTTAAAGATGGAATAATTCAAATTCTAAAAGATTGGATCTGTGAAACACAGATGGTGAACTGATTTATTTATACATCACAAGCACTCACCTGTATCACACCCATGCCATGAGGTAGTTCATACAGTCAATGAGCATTTGTTTGCCACCACAACCCAATGTTTTCTGGTGTCTTCCCCTCTCCTCCACTTCTATTAGGTCTTACGATAAATTCTTATGGTAAATTATGGAAATAAGAAAGGAATGAAATTTTTCACTCTGAAGCTAGGTTAGTGAATCACTGACCTTAATCTCACACCTGTGCAGGTTAAGGGTAAGTGCTTCCATTGAGTCTTTCCCATTCTCTTAGAAAGACATGCTATCTAAAACATGCCATCATTGCAGAGGCCTTGGTAGTCATCAGGGAACACCATGATCCCACTCTATCACATTCTTTAATCATGTTCACAAGTCACTCTGGAGCCTAGACCATCTGACAGAATCTGGTCTCCCCTAGATACTATTTTTATGTAATTGTTGCTTGATTGCTTGCCTCACCTCTAATTTCCAGTGTTGCCCATGGTGATAAATGCTGCCAGTGCTTTCTCAAACTCCAAGTTCTTTTCCTGCATGGGACCTTGGTCCCAGAATTCCACCAGCAGTCACTGCTTTGTCTAAAAGCTTTTATGATGGCCATGCACAGTCACTAAAGGCATAATGAGGACCATTGATTGGATGATCCCCACCCCAAGTTCGTGGTCCTAGCTCTATACTAGTATTTTTTGGAAATTGCTTCCCTGAAACTCGTTTCGAGATCTGTTCTGAAGGAAGCCCGAGTAAGACATATCCCAAAGTAAGCATGGTTCTATCTGAGCTCTGATGTTGCTCCTTGACTAGGTCCACACATCTTTCTCTGATTCTGTCCTATCTGTGCTCTAAGTGATCTTATTTCTTGATATAGTTTAGCTCTCCTACCCATTTCCCTCTCCTTCCTCAGAAAAGCTAGACAGTCCTTCCCATAGCTTTCAGGTAAATGTATCACAGAACTTTGTGATGGAACCATGAATGTGCTCGCAACACCCCAGACCTTGTGTTCACTTCTCCCAGGAACTCTGGCAAACATATTATCCTGAAGGATATTTTCTATTTAGTTACACTCTTTGCAAAAAA
>PVKC010006567.1:0-30915 GCA_004027635.1 Crocidura indochinensis
CCTCACTTTAAAGAGAAAGGCTCTGCAAAGGTTGCAAGGAAGATGGTAGACCAAGGATATTAGCAACAGAAAGGGAAGATTTCAGATTAAGGCAATTCACTTAGAGAAAGACTGGGGATCTTGTCATGATGATGGCCTCACTTCTGAGGAAGTGGAAACTCCAGACCACTGCTTTAGAATACCATTTTTGAAAGATATAGAAATTGCAATTAGATTCACTATTCTATTTATGTAATCTCAATCTTAGTGATTATACTCAGATTTTTGCATAAATACCTACAATTACATTTAGTTTTATTTCCATTTCAAGAATAAATGTTCTTAGTTACTTTAATGAACTTTTCCTTGATAGCTTGTCTACAATCCTGACAAATTAACTGGACAAAACTCTAAATTAAGACAGTTTTCGGGGGCCCAGGAGATAGCATGGAGGTAAGGCGTTTGCCTTTCATGCAAAAGGTCATCAGTTCAAATCCTGGTGCCCCATATGGTCCCCTGTGCCTTTTCTAAGGCAGTACTGTTATACCATTGTTTTCCATATAATTTTTTGGTTATGCATGTTTCATTTAAATTTTTATTATTACATTATGATTTACAAAGTTACTCATGATAAAGTTTTTTCACTGAATATTCAAACATCACTATTAAATTTAAGTGATTTCTTTATGCAAACTATATAATATATTGTTATTGGGTGGGTCTTTTAAATTGATAAGATTATAACAATATTTTTAAAAGTCAGTAAACTTAAAATAAGTTAGATTCTTCTATTTCATCAATAAAATTATTGCTTGATTCCACTTTTCAAGAAAATAATTTAGCAGAATGTGTTAAATACTTGTCAAAAGGTAATGTTATTGATCCAGTGACAGACACTATTTCTAGGAGCCTATATAATTGCATTCAAAGACGAATATTTGACGTGCCATATTATATAATGCTATACTTCTTAAATTTAAGGACTACTAAATATAGCTTAAGTACCCTAAAATACAAGTGATAAACTAGATTTCATGATACAGCCAGAAACAATGAGAATATATAACATTTTGGGGGATCATATGCTTTACTGGTATGCAATATTGAAATGTGAAGCATGAAAGACAAGTGCTTTCATCTCTTCAGTATGAATTTGTCAGTCCAACAGTTTTTTTAAAAAAAGCTAGTATGCTAATTTTCAAAATAAACCAGATATTGAGTTATCTTGAAAAATCCACCCAGATCTGACTTCAGTGATTTCTAGCAATCCCCAGGTTAGACTACTTAAGTGCTGTGAATACATTCCTGTTTTTCTTCTAGGCCAAGAAAATTAATCTTAATTCAGAGTTGTGCTATTTGGAGGAAACACAATCTCAGCTTGTCAAATATTTCTAAACCAAAAGTAACATCTAATTAAAAATTAGATTGTTTCATTCTACATAAATGTACAAAAGATTTGTAGAAAAAGTTGATGAGATCGAGAGATTGTACAATGGAAAAGAGAGCATACAATGCTAAATCAAGTCCAAATTTGATTCCAGGCACCATATGGATGTCTAAGGTCCTTTAAGAATAGTTTTAAAAAGTTCTGAATACTGTGAAACCTCCTCTGGTGTGACCAGGAATCCTGTGTATCCTAGTACCATAAAGTCCAAAGAGAATCATATCCTCATCTTCAAGCCTCTTTCAATAAACCACCCTAATTGTCCAAGAATAGTGGGGGGGGGGAGCACATGGAATTTAATTTAAAATATTTGTAAAATACATAATGATAACTAATCTGTTGTCAGTAGTATGTCCTAAACTTTAACTAGCTCTCATTATATAAAATTATATTGAACTTTATTCTCCCATAAATTAATCAATTAATTCCAGAAATTTTTGTTATATCCTATTAAAAACTTACGTTTCCATTTAACAATGTATTTGTATTTTCACTGTTTATCATCTATTTCTAAATGGTATAAAAATGCAAGTAGGAACAAATTACAATATATATTGTGTATTACATATTTCACATCTTGTTATATTTTTATTAAGTATTCTGCCACTAACATAAGACCGGGAGACAAGAGCACACATATTAATAGAACATTTCTTTAACAACTTATAAAAAAGAAACATGCAGATTGTGACAAGCATGTAATATGGTAAATCTTAGTAATATAAAACTGGAGCTTGTATTTCACCCTAACTGAATGTTCAACATTTTAAAATACCAGTAGTGGGAATAATATAATTTAGTCAGCAGAGTTGCCCCTAGTCATTTGCAAATTGCTGGAGATTTGCATATAAAATTTTACTTTCTTTTCTTTTTTTTAACTAGAGGCTTCAAGATAGAAGAAGCAAAGCTATGAATAAATTATGGTAAATCGTACCATGGCCTTTAAGATATTTTATATAGTGCCATTTTACCCTATTGCATTTAGAGGATACTTTGTCTGTTTTTTTTAATTTTCTTTATATTTGATTCATGCTTTTGTCTTAGGTCCAAAAAATTTTAATAAACAGATACTACCTTAATTCATAAGAATTTTACATAGAAAATAATGTAAATTGCTTTTCATCACTAGATAGTACAGTAGAAATGACCTCCAATAAAATATTGATCTTAAAAATATTTAGCCCAGGAGCCAGAAGGATAGCATAGTGGTAGGGCATTTATTTACCTTGTATTCATTCGACATGGGACAGACCTAGTTTCAATCCCTGGCATCCATATGGTCCCCTGAGCCTGCCAGGAACGATTTCTGAACACATAGCCTGAAGTAACCCCTGAGCGCAGCCAGGTGTGGCCCCCAAATATTTATCCCAAAACAGTTATGACAGTAGGAATATTATTAACTAAGCTAGGAAAGAATTTCCTCTTGTATACATTTTGAAATATATAGAGTGGTAGCAGAGAATGGTTTATGTTGTAAGTAGAAATATCTCTTTCAACTTTAGTAATATCTTTGATTTTAATTGCATGGGTTGAGGGTTAATGACTAGAAAATATTAAGAATATATAAAACCTGGATATTCTGTCACTCAATAACTATATGTGTCTCTAATTAACCAGAAATAAAGATACTGTCCAAGAGATGGCACAAATATTGTATCTCTATCATTGGTATTGTTGTTACTACTTAGATCAAATCATCCCCAAGTTACAATACAGAACTTTTTCATAAAAATGAAAAATAATGGTGTTGATGCATCATTGGACTTTGTTTCATGTACCTTGGTTCATTATCTATTTCTTTCCCAGATGATAATCAGTCTCATCATTATTATTTTTTCTGAGTTGTCAGATTCTAATTATTAAATATGAACCTAGACAAAATCAACATTACCTTATCAAATGCATTACCACAAATACAACACACACATCTCCAAAATAATACCATTTAAAAAGTATTTTTCCACCACATCCAAACTTCAGTAATTTCATTTTTTAAAATATATCTTTATTTGAGTACCATTATTACAAGCATGCTTGTAGTTAGGTTTTACATAGGTTTTAGTTATAAAATTAAAAAAAAAAAACCTTCTACCGTTGTGACGTTCCCATCACCAACGCCCTCCATCTTTCTCTTCCCCTAACCCTTGCCTGTATTCAAGCCAGGCATTCTATTTCTCTCATTCACTACCATTGTCATGGTAGTTGTCAGTGTAGTTATTTCTCTAGCTGAATTCCAACTTCAGTTATTTCTAATGATACTTTCACAGGAAAATCCATTTAAAACATCCTGGAATTATTTACCATTACTCTATTGTGGCTGCCACTGCTAATCTGGTCCTTGTTTTTCTTCTAAATGAGGTGGAACCATTCAAATCTTTTGAAAATATATTACCTTACCTTAGAATATATCTAAATTAAAGCTTAACAGAAAGCTTTTATAGTATCAAACCTGATGGTCTTACTCAAGAAATATTAAATTGACAACTGTTGTACAATCATAAAGTCTTATTTGCCACTCACTATTTACTGTAAATACATTTTGAGGTCAAAGAAGTTTATTATGCTTAAGAAGATTAATAACTATACAAACATTCTTCCTAAATTGTATCAATATGTGGTCTAAATCATGTCTTTCCTGTAATAGAGAATTAAAGTACCAATCAATAGCTTTAAAATATCTTGATTTCATCCATAAAATAACTTGGCAATATCTCTTATCACTTACAGGGCATACCAGCAATAAATGTATATAGCACTTGCTTTCATGTTGGGGGATACTTAATCAAGCTACTTATTTACTTTATCTTGAAACCTACCATGTATCTGGAAGTAGAATATGAAGGCCAATATTTATTCATTTAATTTTACTTAATAATTTTACTTTCTTTTTACTGATCTATTATCACCATAGACTGCACACACATTTGATTGTTGTGCTCACACACTTAGTTGCTGGGTATGTAAAGCTCTTCTAGCTGTGGTGTTTGTACATTTACTCTCATTCTGCATTCATACACCTGGCTGTGCTGTACCCAGAAATCACTTGCCAGTGCTGGTGTTCTCCAAGAATAAAAATTGAAGAATAGTAGGGGCATGTGATGTTAATGAAAATTGAACTTAAGTCCTTATATTTGCAAGACTGACTAGGCAAGAGCTATAGTCAAAGGATATATTCCAGTTCCTGAAAACAAAATTTTATTTGCTTTTTGTTGTTGTTGTTGTTTGGTTTTGGGGTCGCACCCAGCAGCGTTCAGGGGTTACTCCTAGCTCTATGTTCAGAAATCAGTCCTGGCAGGCTCTGGGGAAGATATGGGATGCTAGGATTAGAACCACCCTCCTTCAGCATGCAAGGCAAATACCCTACCTTCATGCTATCTCTCCGGCCCCGTATTTGCTTTTAAATATCTAAGTATTTAATAGGTAAACCTTTTGTGAAGATGACTTAAACCAGAGTTTTACAGGGTGAGCAAAAACAACTCTGGGAATGGGGACCTGAAACAATTTATTAGGGCAGAAGCAGCATTGAATTGAATTTCATTGGAAGTTCGTTCTATTGGTTCGTTTATTAAAGATTGATTTCCTTGCTTAGGGATGCTAAAGGATTTTATCTTTTCAGAAATGAAACCTTTTCAAATATGTTTGGGAATCTCTGATTTAGATAAAGCTTATAATAGATAACTTTTATCTCTTCCAGAGTCTTCCAAATAATTTGAAAAAATCACTGATAATGTTGTATGAGTTTTATGTTTTATGAACTTTGTCCAAAATGCCAAATGATTAAAATTCATCATGAAAAGATGATTTTAGGATTGAAAAGCATATGTGGTAGGGCTCAGGGAAAACGCTATGATAGAGCATATGTAATCATGAAGTTTCAAGTTTGATACCTGATTGTGAATCACACACACTGACTGTGAATTCTAAAGATACTATTTTGTGATCCTTAGTCCCAACAAACTTGTGATCTCTAGGACATCAGAACAATGGAGCAAGCACTATACAGTTAAATGTGTTCAATCCTAGGGATTACCACAAGTGTGCAAGCATGTGAACCCCTAACTATAAAGCCAGTACACAAAAAATAAAATGAATAGCAAGTGGGAAAATCACAATTCAATGGCAGTACCAATTTCAGAGATGCTTAATGGACACATATTCAAATTTATATAATATACCCAAAATATTGCTTAGTAATATAAATTTTTGTTTGTTTGATTTTCTTGGTCACAGCTGGTGTGATGAGTGCTCAAGGGTTACTCTTGGCTCTGTGCTCAGTCTCTCCTGCAGGCTCAGGGGACCAGATGGGATGCTGGTACTGAAACTGGGGTCCGTCCTGTGTTGGCCATGTGCAAGGCAAACGGCTTACCACTGTTCTATCATTCCAGTCCCAGCAATATAAATTATTTTATCATGGTTTTGATAGCACCTTTGATAATGATACTATTATTAGTTTGTACACTATGTAAATGTTTGTTTAATTTGTAAGTATTTACTTTAGTTGAGTAAAATGAAACTTTACTTCCAGAATCCTGAACAAAGCTTGGTCTCTGAATAATAATATAAATGAGCACAGATCAATTCTGGAACTGTGTAAGATGGAAGAGAAAGTATAGAGCCCTGATAATTACTTTAAATTTTATACTAAATGGGAATTGTTCAGAATAGAAATAATAAAAGCAATGAAAGCAATGTCCTGAATTTTCCAGAAGCAAAAACAAGAGTGCTTTTGGTACTTACTGGTGGTTTTAAATTAATTAGATGATAATATATTTATTAATAACAGAAACATGTAAGGCTATCAGACATGACTTTTCAGAATCTCTGGGGAGAAGACAGTGGAGGCCATATTTCATAGCATCATTCCCTTCAAATAATGTGTTAAAGTTGGAATAACTTGTTCAGTTGAAAACATTTGGTCTTCTAGAACCCTGAGCAATGATAAAAAATAAATACAGAATAGAGTGTTGTGGCCTGAAGAAAATTATTTCATTTAATAATGTTATACATTGCCTTTCATGCAAAAGGTCATCAGTTCGAATCCCAGTGCCCCATATGGTCCCCCGTGACTGGCAGGAGCAATTTCTGAGCATGGATCCAGGAGTAATAATGTTATACCTTTAACTATTGCTGATAAATTCAGCTAGCATAATTTGACTATTCATGACAAAGACTGAAGACACAAAATGTAATAAAAAGAGAAACCTAACTGTCAAGTAAGTGGGAGGTTAAGAAATTCTGGAGTATATTTACTTGAAAAAGAACTGAATTAAGCATTTGCCAAAGACAATACAAATCAACTGTATTTAACCATAAAAATTTCTTACAATTAGCTGTCTAATTTTACTTCTGTAAAATGTAGCTATATACTATTAAAAAGAGATATAACCTCTAATTTTTTCAATTACTTCAGGTACTTTATAAAAGCTAATATAGTTTACCTTAGGAAACTTCAAATAGTAAACATTACATTACAAATGATATTTGTAAAATTTCAAAAGTAACTAAAATGGTACAGATTTTCTGATAGTATTTTAAAAGCAATTAATATATATCGCTATGCACCATTGAAAAGTAATTTCATAATTAATTTGGGGAAAATGATATTCTTTATATCATCTGGAACTGTGTTCTTAAATCACTTTTCCACCAAACCTAGCCCTATCTTTACTAATTCTATAACCTTCAGTTAAATGCTTAAGCTATTTCTAGTTTACTTAATCACTAGATTAGTACTAATAATAAGATTAATAATAATTACCATTTCTAAAATTACATAGGGCTATTAACATAGGGTTTTTTTAGAAATAAATGAATTATAATTTTATATAATTCATATCAATATGTTTTATTCTCTCAAATTTAATTGGCAAAATTGTTAATATAAACACATATCTAAGTGCTAGATTTTAAATTCCTTTTATGATAAAAATTCCACATTTCTTTAACACAAAGAGTATATTCAGAGCTTCAAAGTTATCACTGTAGTTCACAATGATCTGCATAAATAGTCCGTAGCTTTGAATGATCCCTACAGTAATGATTATAACTTAAAAATTGCTAAGGGAAAAGAGCGAGGTATGGATTAAATGCAATGAATTAATATCTTTAAATTTGCTCTAATATTTCAAAGATTCTTAAATGTTAAAAAATTAATGAAGTCCCCCATATTATTCATATTGAAAAAATGATTTTGTTTTCTTGTGGTATGGAGACTTGAATACTGATCTGATGAATGTGAACATACACTCCATCACAGAACCACATCCCTGGCCCTAACAATAAGTTCATTTTGCTACCTTCATTTTTCAGAATGAGTGACATGAATATTGCTTAGTTATTTAGGAAAATGGGCCTAAGAATCTCATAAAACTACATGACAAAGGAAAATAAGGACAGACACAGGAAAATAAATGATATCCAAAAATAAAATGACATAAAGTGTATCAAAATATTTTTCAACTATAGTATAAAAAAATAAAGATCATTTTAACATAATAATATAATAATTTGCAAAAATATATTTCTTTTCTAAAATTGGAATTCAGATATCTAGAAGCTTTGGAAATATGGTGGCAGAAGAATTCTTTTGTCTTGAGTATGATAAGAGTAAAAAATAGTAAAAGCAACAGAATTGCCATACAAGTTTTTGGTTTTATTAATTTGTATCTATACACCACCCATGTTTCCTTGAAATACTATTAAAACAGTATTCTCTGGAGCTAGGAACACAGCAGGGAAGGTTTTTGCCTTGTGTGCAGCCTACCTAAATTTGAGTCCTGGCATCCTCTATGGTCCCTGGAGACTGCCAGTAGTACTTTCTGGCAGTACAAAGTAACAGTCAGGAATAACCCTTGGGCACTGCTGGATATGGCCCTAAACCCCCAAATAAATAAATTTAAAAATCCAAATAAAACATTATCGTCCCCTGCTGATGTAAGGCATTATAGGAATTTAGGTTACCATGATTTGAATCCCTGACTTCACATATGGTTCCCTAAGCACCACCATGAGTCACTTGAGTACAGAGTCAGGTACAGAGCCAGGAGTTAGCCAGGAGTACGTCATAAGCACAGCTGGGTATATAGCTGCCCCTTACAAAAATAATCATCTTTTCATGAGCATTAGCAATCCTTCCTCTGCACTTTTATTTTAATGTAGACTTCTCAATACATTGCATCTCATGCATGTATGTCTCAATTTTTTCAACCATGCCTCCCCTTCTAAATTTGCTTCCTTCATTAAGCTCTTCCCACTTGCCCTAATGGTTGATCCCTTAGTCTCATATCATAGTTCCACATTTATGAGATTTTTCATCTGAGAAACACTTGAAAACACTCCCATTAAGAAACACTATCATATCATGATTACTATAGACTTTGAGACTTGAGACCTGTAACCAGTACAATTTCTAATAAAATCTCCAATAGTAGCATTGCATGGCATCTTTAGAGGTCCCTTTGGACAATCATTTACCAGAGCATAGCATTCAAATCTTTCAATTATATTTGTGACTCATTCTCTTATCTATCCAGCTAGAAGCAATATTTTCATATCTCAATATCTTAGATTTTAGCTGCTCTTCATCTGCTTTACTCCTCAGTTAAATTGGTCTCTGCTGTATGACAGTACTTACATCTTTATTTTATCTCTTTCTTCAAGTGCTCTCACAGCTACTTGAGAGCAAAGATCTGTATTATTTCTAATGGACTTGTATGTATTATAAATCACTTTCTCCCATAGACAATAAGTAGATGAATAATACATAGTAGGTGCATAGGTTTGGTTAAATTAGCCTCTAAGCATATGGTTATAGTTAATAATTAATGCATAAAATAAGGGAAACATTGCAAAACATAGTGCATATTTAAACACAGCACTTAAATATCAATAAGTAAATGTTTTATGTCCACATCTTTCAGATATTTGACATATTTAGAGCACTGTATTTGCTCATGTATGTTGATATTTAGCAATTTAGTTCAACCTTTCATTAAACTAGCAATCCTAAAGTACAAAGTACAATTTAAAATATGAACTCAGGTTTGCTAGCATTAGGACAACATGACAATAAATATTAATATTATAGTAGTACAGTATAGTTTACAAACCAGATGCAAGTCTTTTAGAAATTTATTTCTTATTGGGCTGGCGAGATAACACAGTTGTAGGGCATTTGCCTTCATGCAGCTGATTTGAACAGATGATGGTTCAAATCTTGGCACCCCACGCCTGCTAGGGGTGACTTCTGAGCACAGAGCCAGGAGTAATCCCTGAGTGCTGCTGGGTGTGACCCAAAAAACAAACAACAAAATAAGTTTATTTCTTATTAAACAACCTATAGTCTTATTCACACATATGGGTCTTATTCAAATCTTATTCAAGCAAGTCTTATTTAAGATATGGGTACAGACACATAATATGAAGGAAATTACAATAGAAAAATACAAGAAATTATGGAAGTAATTTTTTACTAGACCAGTATAATGATCATGTGATTTAGGTACTTAATTCACAGAATTTATCATCACTATAAAATATTTGAAGATTTTAATACAGAATTAAAATTGCAGAACTAACTTCTCTAGATAGGAATATTAATGTATACATAAAGAGATACTATGTTAATTTTTTATTTTTTGGAGCACAATGAGTTGATCTCAGGACTCATTGTTCTGAGACTGTTCAAGTATCTTATGCAGTGATAATTGTACAAGGGCTAGCTGTCTATAAGAGAAGTGTCTTAAACCATATGCTGTCTCTCATCTTATCAAGAGAAATTTTTTTTATTAGTGAACTTGATTCGAAGATTTTCCTTTAGTTCTGGACTTAAATTTTATTTTATATTAAGAATGTATTCTTGGGGCCAGAGAGAGAGCATAGACGTAAGGCGTTTGCCTTACTGCAGAAGGTTAGTGGTTTGAATTCTGGCATCCCATATTGTCCTCTGAGCCTTCCAGGAGGGATTTTTGAGTGTGGAGCCAGGAGTAAGCCCTGAGCGCTGCTGGATGTGATCCAAAGACAAACAAACAAACAAACAAAAATAATGTATTCTTATCCAATGCCTCATCGAGAAGGTCATACACCACGACCAAGTACGTTTCATTCCATGAATGTTAGGATGGTTTAACATACATAAATAAGTCAACATAAAACACCATATCAACAAAAAGGAAAATAAAAACCATATGTTCATATCAATAAATGCAGAAAAAGTATTCAATAAAGTGCAACACCTGTTCTAGATAAAAACTCTCATAAAGATGGGAATAGAAGAACCTTTCTCAATATAATCAAAGCCATCTACCACAAGCCAATGGCATATACTATTCTCAATGGAAATAAACTATAAACCTTTCCTCTAAAATATGGTACAAGATAAGGCTTCCCTCACTACTACTTCTTTTTAACATAGTGCTGGACTTTCTTGCCATAGCTATTAGGCAAGAAAATGGTATCAACGGCATTCAAATAGGAAAGAAATCAAGCTCTCGCTGTTTGCAGATGACAAGATATACTATTTTTAGAAAATCCCTAAGACTCTATCAAAAAGCTTCTAGAAACTATAGATTCATATATCAAAGTGGCAGTCTAAAAAATTAAAATGTAAAATCTATGGTAATCTTATACATTAATAATGAAAGAAGAAATGGACATTTAAAACACAATCTAAATTCACATTTGTGCCACACAAACTTGAAGTCAACTTAACTAAAGAGGTGAAGGACCTAGACAAAGAAACCTAAAAAGCACTGCCTCAAGATATAAAAAGGACAAAAGGAAATGGAGACACATACTCTGCTAATGGATTGGCAGGAATAACATCATTTAAATGGCAATACTTCCCAAAGCATTACATAGTTTTAATTCAATCCCTCTATGATACCCATGACATTATTCAAAGAAATGGATCAATAATAATTCGGAACAATAATAATAATAATAATAATAATTCGGAACAATAAACACTCATGGATAGCTAAAGAAACACTGGGAAAAGGAATATAAGAGGCCTCACTTTCCCCAGTTTCAAATTATATTACAAAGAAATAGTTATTAAAACAGCGCGACTCTGGAATAAAGATAGATCCTCATTTGAGTGGAATAGACTTGCGTATTCAGAGAATCTTCCCCAGACATACGCTCAATTAATCTTTGATAAAGGGGCAAGAAATGCAACATGGAGCAAGGAAAGAAAGCCTCTTCAACAAGTGATGTTGGGACAACTGGTCAGCCATATGCAAAAAATAAACTTAGATCTCCATCTAACACAATGCACAAAGGTCAAATCTAAATGGATTAAAGACCTTGATATCAGATCCAGCACCATAAGGTATATAGAATAACACACAATGGGGGCCGGGCAGTGGCGCTGGAGGTAAGGTGCCTGCCTTGCCTGCGCTAGCCTAGGACGGACCTCGGTTCCATCCTCCGGCTCCCATATGGTCCCCCAAGCCAGGAGCGACTTCTGAGCGCATAGCCAGGAGTAACCCCTGAGCGACACCGGGTGTGGCCCAAAAACCAAAAAAAAAATAATAATAATAAAGAATAACACATAGGTAAAACACTCAGTGATATTGACACTAATGGGATCTTCAAGGAGGAAACACCACTCTCCAAACAAGTGAAAGCGGAAATAAACAGCTGGGACTATATTAAGCTAAGAAGCTTCTGCAACTCAAAGGATTTTGCTTAGGATACAAAAGTCACTCAAGATTGGGAGAAACTATTAGATAAGGGGCTAATATCTAAGATATACAAGTTATTGACAGAACTTAACAAGAAAAATAAACAACCTTATCAAAAAATGGGGAGAAGAAATTAACAATTTCTCAAAGAAGAGAGTTCCTTTCTTTTTTTTTAAAACTTTATTGTTTTTTTTTATTTAACTTTTTTTGGGGGGGGGTTGGGGTCACACCCGGCAACGCTCAGGGGTTACTCCTGGCTCCATGCTCAGAAATTGCTCCTGGCAGGCACGGGGGACCATATGGGGCACCGGGATTCGAACCGATGACCTTTTGCATGAAAGGCAAACGCCTTACCTCCTTTATTTTTTTTAAATATTTTATTTAGACACCTTGATTACATACATGATTGTGTTTGGGTTTCAGTCATGTAAAGAACACCACCCATCACCAGTGCAACGTTCCCATCACCATTGTCCCAAATCTCCCTCCTCCCCATCCAACTCCCGCCTGTACTCTACACAGGCTCTCCATTTCCCTCATACATTCTTATTATTAGGGCAGTTCCTTTCTCTCCACATCTCCGCCATTACTGATTGTTCTTGTTCTTTGTGATGTGTGCCAGTCTCTGTGATGTGAGATGGTATCTCATTGTTGTTTTGATTTGCATATCCCTGATGATAAGTGATGTGGAGAATTTTTTCATGTGCCTTTTGGCCATTTGTATTTTCCCCAAGCCTGCTCCTGGCAGGCTCAGAGGACCTTATGGGATGCCTCAATGTAAGCCAGGTCCGTCCTGCATCAGCTGCGTGCAAGGCAAATTCCTATCGCTGTGCTATCACTCC
The DNA here is from genome assembly GCA_004027635.1 of Crocidura indochinensis. Taxonomy (NCBI): domain Eukaryota; kingdom Metazoa; phylum Chordata; class Mammalia; order Eulipotyphla; family Soricidae; genus Crocidura; species Crocidura indochinensis. Next base: position 12,951 of record PVKC010006567.1, read on the forward strand.
AGTCCTCATGTATGGATTTTAAGAAAAATAAAAGACATTATTGTAATAAAGTTCAGAGACAATAGAGTTGAGGGCAGGAAGCACTGACTCTTGTTATGAAGCTCACCACATACAGTGGTGAGTGCAGTCAGGGAAATAGCTACACTGACAACTATCATGATAGTGTTAATGAGTGAGAGAAGTAGAAAGTCTATGTTGAATACAGGAAGAGGTCGGGGAGGAAGGAAGTTGGGAGTACTGGTGGTGGAAATGTTGCAGTGGTGAAGGGGGGTGTTCTGTTTATGACTGAAACCCAACTACAATCATGTTTGTAATCATGGTGATTAAATATAGAATATATATATAAAAGAATGTATTCCTAGTTTTGTTGGAAATAAGTGCTATACATTACTGTGTAAGTTTAAGTATCACCATATGATAGCTTTATTTACATTTTTATTAAATGATTACTGCAATAATTCTGCATTTTTGCTGCTTATTAGCTCGATGACATTGTATGAATTATATAATCGCTGATTATATTTTTCCAATAGAATGTGATAATACCTGTTTACCCTCTCATAAAAAAACAGAGAAATATCAATAGCATTTGGTGACTTTTTGATACTATTTGGCATAAAGGCATATAAAATATTAATAATAACACCACTTTTATTATTTTTCCAAGAGAACTAAGAAATCAACCTACCTTAAAGAATGTTGACAATGCTTATAAATTAGGCTCTGGTATTTATTTGATTATATATTTGGCATTTTAGAGATAATTTGACTTAATGATTAATTGTTCAGAATTTGTAGTCAATGACTCCTCTTTATCTACACCTTTAACTATGCAGATTTTGATTGCAACTCAACAAAGAAATAATTCAGAAGAGACGAGAATATAGGCAGAAATGACTTGAATTAGGTAAACACTAATTTTTTTTTGTTTTTGGGCCACACCCAGTAATGCTCAGGAGTTACTCCTGGCTATGTGCTCAGAAATCACTCCTGGCTTGGGGACCATATGGAACATCAGGGGATTGAGCCTCAGTCCTTCTTAGGTTAGCACTGCAAGACAAACACCCAACCGCTCGCATCACCATTCCAGCCGTGTACTAATTTTTTTAAGGCAGAAAACAGTTAAGTAGGCCATACTTAGGAAGAGTAATATCTAAAGCCTTAGGCAAGATAGAAAATTTATGTAATAAAATGGGGATAATAATACTACATATAAATAAATGTAGACATGTAGACAATTCTGTTTCTGTCATGTTTCAAGTGGATAATGATGGTAAAGCTTATCCCAAAGTTGCTCTTTGCAGATAGCCCACTCCAAAAATTCAAAGTTATTCTTGGCTTTGCTCTCAGGGATCACTACTGGTGGTGATTAGTGGGTCTATAATGGTACAAGGCTTGTAAGTTAAGCACCTGACCCCTGTATTATATCTCCTATTCCATAACTTAATTTTGTATTTAATTTTTGGACCACACTAGACTGTGCTGAGGGCTTTCTGGCTCTGTTCTCAGGAATCACTTCTGGCAGCGCTTTAGGGGACAGTAGGAATAAAAGGTGGGTCAGACATTTGCCAGGAGATACCTTACCTTTTGGTCTCCAGAGGTTTTTTTGTTTTTTGTTTTTTGTTTTTTTGGTTTTTGGGTCACACCCAGCAGTGCTCAGGGGTTACTCCTGGCTCCATGCTCAGAAATTGCTCCTGGCAGGCACGGGGGACCATATGGGGCACCGGGATTCGAACCGATGACCTTTTGCATGAAAGGCAAACACCTTACCTCCATGCTATCTCCCGGGCCCCTCCAGGGGTTATTTTTAAGGAAAAACACCATAATATATCATTAATTCTTGGTATCCAAATATGATAAACAAGAAAATATTTCATAAAAAGGTAAGGAGATGTTGTTAATGAGAATAAAAATGTCCATATACTTAACAATCAGGAGTCGACTGAGACCATCTAAATCAAATGACTTAACTACTTGTTCCAGAAAATTCTTGCCAAAAAGATAAGGCTAGAAACAAATAAATTAGCATTACTGTTTGCTTCATGAATTCTCTGCAAAACAATTTATTCAGACAGATAATTTGCTAATTGGGGTTAAGAGCTTGTTTAGCAAAAATAATGTGCTCATTAAGATTATCAACATCTTCACCTTGCTTTCTCTAGCAATCCTCAAGTGATTTCAATTTAGCCAAATCAACCATTTCACAATTAAAAGAACTACCGTCATCACTTTGGCCAAGCCCCCTAAAAATGTAACCTTTATGTAAATTTTATGTTTCTGTGTTCCTTTTTATTTCTACCTGGACACTACTCCTTTTAATTGCACTTCAAGAAAGGAATGATTACTAAATACTAATTTTCTCTGAGATAGTTCTGGATTTTATTGTGCCTTTGGATTAGCTTTATTTTTTTTTTTTATAAAATTCTGATTCTTTTTCTCCCTCTCATTTACTCATTTTTAAATAAATAAAAAAAAATTCTCCCAATGGAAATAGTCAAAACAAAACTGTTTCCTTAGATATTTGATACATTTCTCCCCTTTGTTTCAGAAACACCCCACAGTGCTCAGGACCCATGCCTAGCTCTGAGCTCAGCAACTACTTCTGTAGTGCTCAATGCTAGAGATTGAACATGGGTCTACTGCATGCAAGGCAAGTGCCCTACACACTTTATCTTTACAGCCCATGGATTTTCCTTAGCATCTATAAGTCTTAAAGCTATTTTTTTCTTGGGGTCGGAAAGATAGTACAGCGGTAAAGCATTTGCCTTAGACGCAGAAAGACAGTAATTGGAATCCTGGCATCCCATATGTTCCCCCGAGCCTGCCAGGATGGATTTCTAAGCATAGAGCCAGGAGTAACCCCTGAGCGCAGCTGGGTGTGATAAAAAATAAACAAACAAACAAAATTATTCTTTCCTGACATACATTTTCTGAAAGTGTGTTTCATTAGCATAATAGTATTCCTCTTGTTACTGCAATAGGTCCAATAATTTTTGTTTCTCTAATACATGTAACATAGTAAGATAAATTCATCTAGAACTTCAACTGTATTCCCATACAAATGTACTCAGGGTAAAATATCCCTAAAGAAAAGCCTGCAAAATGTAATATATATTAACTCTCAAACATATTAATAAGCAGATTAATTTTAATTCAAATGTCCTCACAGGCCTTATTCTGAATTTGAAAATTAGATAAACCTAAGAAAAATGGATTACAGAAATAGAACTAAATTCCTATAGAAAATTTATAATCATTTACTACTTTGTAGATTCTAGATACAAGGTCTATTTTTATATAGATAACATTGAAAAAGTCCTTTTTTCATGAAAATTTTTGTTATTTCCTGAAAGGTTTAGCTTCCAGAAACAAGCCTCTCATTGTTTCACATAATTTTTTATCTATGCTTCCTTTTTCTTCTACCTTCCCACCTCTTTACCTACTGACCATTGTTATGGATCAAATTTCTGCAAAATAAAAATCACCATTACAAATGTTTCTAGAGGTAATTGCTAGGTATAATTTAGACATATATATATTTAAGGGCTGGAGAGATAGCATGGAGGTAAGGTAATGACCTTTCATGCAGGTCATTAGTTTGAATCCCGGTATCCCATATGGTCCCACGAGCCTGCCAGGAGTGATTCCTGAGTGTGGAGCCAGGAGTAACCCCTGAGCACTGCCGATTGTGACCCAAAAACCAAATATATATATATATATATATATAAAATAATATTTATTATTATATAATAATATATGTTATTATATAATAATATATTATATAATAATATAATATAATATAATAATATTTATTTTAAATATATATATTTAAAATAAATGTCATTAATGAAAATGGAAAAAGGATCTTTATATAATAAACAGGATATTTTCCATTTAGTAAAATTAAAGAAAAATGAACTATCTTTGCAGCCAATACGATAATGATATATCCTATTTTATTAATATATAAACCCCAGTGCATCCTGTACATGTAAAATTCTCAACTTAGTTTCTCTTTTTATCACAGCTGTGCTGAAACCAGCTGTTTCAAAAAGATTGGTTAAGTAATTCTAAGGAACAGATTGGAGGAATACATTTCAAGGGGAAAGATTTCTCAAAATTTATCCCCAGAGTGTGGGTAAGGGCACTTGCTTTGTGTGTGGATGACATCATTCAATCTATGATATCCCATATGCTTTTTTAATTACTATCAAAAGTAATTCCTGAATGCAGAGCCAGGAGTAACACCTGAGCACCACTCCAAAACAAAAACAAACAAAAGAATCTCTTCCAAGTTGAGGTTAGGAAGCCACCTTCAGTTCCTACAATTTTCTCTGATGTTTCTCTCTCCTCTAACAATATGATTTTCTCTCTCTACTAAGTACTGATGCAGTTTTATAGCATATTCAGTTGCACTACAGCCTTTCTAAAATTTTATCTGCTTCTGAACTTACACCATTGGCCCATATATGTCTTATAAGTTCGATTGGGTCTCAATACTTTCTTTGACGAACTTTCCTAGAGTTTTATTTTTCACTCTTTTCCCTCATGATCACCAAGACCACCGACAAAAATGTCTTATATTTGAAATAATAAACCTGTTGCTTAACTTATATACCTACCTTATAAAGAAAGGATCGATTAATTGTATTTTGAAACTGTGGGATTTCAAAATACTATGTGGAACCATGAGATTTGTATAGGTAGTTATAGACTATGAGCACAGACATGTAGGGAAATAAATTTAATGTATTTATATATTCATATATATGTATATGTTTGTATTTCAAAATAATAGAATTTTTAAGAATTATACTGAATTCAATATGTTCTGTACATGTGAAAACTGTATATTAAATAACCTTGATCCACACTTCACTCTTTCTCTCCCAGGAAGTGGGAGTTTTCCACTTATTATTTTCTATTGATGGGACAAATTTCAAAAAAGAGAAAGATAACCTATCCTATTTCATTAATATATAAATCCCAGTGCATCTTGTACCTGTCAAATTCTCAACTTAGTTTCCCTTTTCATCACAGCTGTGCCAAAAGCAAAATAATGTATGTATATATGTGTGTATGTATATGTGCATGTTCTTTTTGAAGAATTGAACCTGCTGAAAATTTTATGATTCACATCTTGGTTTCATTTCTCATACTAACACTAGTTTCTACTTCAAAAGCAACAGTTAAGTAATCCTAAGATTAGCATTTGACGAATGTCTTCATTTAAAAAAAGGGCTTATACTTTACAGTTTAAAGATACAAGTTGTGAATTGTAGGTATTTTTTAAGGGCTGCAGGCTCTTTTTTATCACTTTGTCCTGATAAATATTAAAACTTACTAAAGTTTTGGAAATACTTTAATCACTAGCTACCAAACTGGATCCAGGTTAAATTTTAATATTTCTATAGAGAAAAATTAATGTTCGTGGTTGGAATACAGCATGTAGCAAGCACACTTAACTTACACATGGCAAAGCTAGGTTCAATCCTTGGCATTCCATATGTTTCCCTGAGCACCAAGAAGAATGCACTTCGATAATAGAACCAGGAGCAAATTCGATTACTACTGTACTACTGGCTGTGGCCCAACGCCAAATTAATTTTTTAAATTTAATTTTAAAATAGAAATTAAAAAATGCTTAATAATTATGGAGGATGCCAAAGTGGTGGTGCACGCAGTAGGGTGTTTGCTTTGCGTTCGCTTACCTATAGTCTGGAGTAACCCCTGAGTGTCACTGGGTGTGGCCCCAACACAAACAAAATAATGGGGAGGAATTTGTACAAAGTACATATTTATTTATTTTAAAATACCAGAATATAATAGGAGATTTGAGGATGGTACATTTTCGGGTTTTTTTTTTTTTTTTTTGGCCACACAAGGTGAAGCTCAGGGGTTACTCCTGGCTAAAGGCTCAGAAATCGCTCTAAGCTTGGGGACTATATGGAATGCCTGGGAATCAAATTGTGATCAGTACTAGGCTAGCGCGCACAAAGTATATGCCTTACTTCTTGCACCACTGCTCCAGCCCCATTTTCTATTGGTGTCTAGATGATGCATAAGAACAGAGTTAGGAGTAAGTCCTGAGCAATCCTTTGTATGGTTCAAAAATTTAAACAGTTGGAAAAATAAAAAAAGAAAAAGCATTTAATTTTGGTAATTCAGGTAATCATATATGTAATTGTCTAATAATCCTGTTACGATGACCGAGGAATAAATATTACAAAACAGTGTATCTTGGGGCCGGAACAATAGTGCAGTAAAAGAGCGTTTGCCTTGCAGCGGCTGATCCAAGACAGACCGTGGTTCTATCCGTCCCACATGGTTCCCCATGCCAGGAGCGATTTCTGAGCGCATATCCATGAATAACTCCAGAGCGTCACTGGATGTGGCCCCAAAACAAAACAAAACAAAAAACAAACAGATAAGCCAAAAATATGGCATGTCATGGGAATCTAAAGCATTTTTTGTTTGAAATATTTTTACTGTTTAATTGCATACTTTCTAAAAGTATGTAATTTAACAATAAAATTAAACAAATTTATACTTTCGAGTAAATTAGAGAACTGTGCTTTAGTTTACAATTAAATCATATTGTACATAAAAGGTTAGATTAGGAAATACATTTACGTAAATTGACAGTAAAGTGGATTAATGATGGTGGAAAAATATATTCTTTTTTTTCTCAGATTAAATCTGAACTTTGTTCAGCTTTTATTAAGTAGAATTACTTTCATAAGTTTTCTGAGTAAATGAAGTGTTTATATATAGCTAGATATAAGATGGTTAGTAGGAGTGTGAAAAGGCATGGCAAATTGGATAGTTTATTAAAAACTGAATACATTTCAAAAGCAGTAGGAATCTCAGTGAACTCTTACATATTTATTAATCAATATATATTTATTTTATTATCTTTCATTTCCTATTTTAAATGATTTACTAGAAGAAAAAGTAGAGAATTTATACACTAAATTACACTACCATAGCTCTATTCTATAAACCTAAGTAAGATCAGAAATAAAATATGTAGGTAGATGAAACAATGCCATTATGGGACATACTGTTCACAGCACCACAACACATAAAATCACTTTCCAGAGACATAGTTTTATAACATGCCTTGAAATTGGGTGGCAGCATTATATCAAAGAGCAAGAAATCTAATAAATCAGAATGCAACTAAAAGAATGGTGCTTGAGTACTTCATCCTCTTTTTTTTTTTACAGTCTTATATTGGATGTGAAAATTGTTAAGTACTAGATGATAGCAGACTAAAATTTTTTTTAGCAGTAGTAGTGATGACATTTTAGGTACAGTATTTTGGTTGTTATGGAGAGTGGTCCTGCATGTGGTAGGTTTAATGGCATTTTGTATATCTATTTATTGGATACAAATAATAGTATTCATTGCTTGATTAAACAACAAAACTGAAAAAGTAAAATGTTTTCAAAGAGTAAAAATATCCCCATTTTAGATGATTGCTCTAAGGTTTAAATATCACCTTGTGCTAGATCACTCTAAGAATCAGTCAAAAGCTATGCAGATTTTTTGTTTTGTTTTGCTTCATTGATTTTAAAACCCAGGGATTCTCAGATATCACCTCTATTGGGGCTTTGGGAACCATATTGGGTACCTGGGTTGAATCCAGGTTCGCTGCATGCAACATAAGTGTCTTTCCTAATGTAATATCTCTCACTTTCAAAGACAGAGATTCCTTTAACAGAAAAATGCCAGGATCTACACACAAAAGTGAGCATGCCATTTTCAGGCTTATGAACTTTATTACATCAAAGTTAAGGACTTCTCAGTTAAAGGAATGGTGTATTGTATGTTTTTCAGAGAGACTTTTTATTAAAGAATATTTATTACAGTTTAGACTTAAATGCAATCAGAAAACTGGAGTAATGGATCATAAAAATAATTTAAAAGAAATATAAAAATGCTATGAAAAATGATATTGATTGCCAACACCAAATATTTTAGAATATTAAAATTTCTTTAAAAATCTAGGGCACTTTTCTTTAAAAAAGAAGTGTGTACTGAGAAGGTAATATTGTGAAATTAAATGTAAAATAAGACAAAATATTTAATGAAAGTTATATTTGAATATTTTGTTTTTATAAATGACATTTTTGAGAAATCATACTCTTCCTGAGTTTTGAATGGATTGTTCTACCATGTTCCATTAAAGATTAAAGCCCATTTCTAAGCAGTATCAATGGCCTACTCATTAATTATGTTAGGCTGTTTAGACCTAAATTGAAGCTTTAGAGTCAACTTGGGAAGCTGAAACTATATTTTGTACCTTATTTATCAAGCATAAAGCTGCTAACACTCCAGTAGTCACTGCATAGACATGTAAAGATTAATGCTGCCTCTGCACAAAGGGTTCAATACTGGTGGTATTCTGGAGATGTTATGGGATTCAAGGAACTAAAAGCTATGTAGGTTATATGCAAAACAAGCATCTTACCTACCAGCCACCTAACATGGTTATCCATTTCTTTAGGACATCTATCTTTTTCTCTCTCACTTGCTCTCTCACTCTCTATATCACATGCCACATTTGCTTAGTAACCTACTTTAAAAAACAATATTTAGAATGAAAGAAAATTATTAAACAATGTTCAGGAAAATGCTGTTTTTTGTTTGTTTGTTTCTGGGACACACCCGGTGATGCTCAGGGGTTACTCACGGCTATGCGCTCAGAAATTGCTCCTGAGTTGGGGGACCATATGGGATGCTGGCGGATGGAACGATAGTCCATCCTAGGTCAGCCATGTGCAAGGCAAATGCCCCACTGATGCACTACCACTCTGGTTCCATGATTACTTTTATTATTCTTACTGCCTTAAAGATTTTCCTATATACAAATATTTCAATTTTTTCCAATGTATTGTTTTTATAGAGTAACAAAAATATGTTTGACTTGAAATAACAACAGATAAGATGCTTGTGAGTGGCTGACCTAGGTTTAAGCCTTGACAGTTGGTCCCCAGTTGGTCTCCTTGATTCCCCAAGACCATACAGAGGGGCCACTGAGTACAGAATTAGAAGTAAGTCCTGAGCATCTTGGTACTGAGTAGCCCCAATATATAAAAAAAAGTAAACCTGGAAAAAAAGCTTGTCTCAGTTTCTGAAGATTTGACAATACAAGATTTTCTAAAAAACTATGATACTTCTGTGCTTCTTTCCATCTAGTGGATTTTTGCATTCCAGACATTCCTAGGATTTCAGATGCATTTCTTTAATCTTGACCTTTCTACATTCGCATTTCCTTTTTTCTATATCTTACTTTATCTAAATATTATTCATTTTCACAAGAACATTAATTATCAGATTTGACCCATAGATTAATCTTTACATGTTTATACTTGTAAAGACCATACCTCTAAATAAAGTCAAGTTATATCAGTATAGGAAGTTAGGAACTTAATATAACTTTCTGAAGGACACTATCACCCCATCCCACTTCCTGTAAATCCTCAAAGTACCAAAACTGAAAAAAAACATGCTCACTTAAAATAGATTTTTGAAATTAATAAAAAAAATTACTTGAGCATATCAGCAAAGTATTAAACAGGAAAAAATGATATCCTAGGGGCCTGCGTGGTGCAGAGGTATGGTGTTTGCCTTGCAAGTGTCTGACCTACGATACAAAATTTTTATATTTTAATTTTTTTATTTAAACACCTTGGTTACAAATATGATTGTGGTTGGGTTTCAGTCATATAAGAGGACACACCCCATCACCAGTGCAACATTCCCACAACCAATGTCCCAAATATCTCTCCTCCCCACCCCGCCCCACCTGTATTCTAGACAGGCTTTCTATTTCTCGAATACATTCTCATTGTTAGGATAGTTCGCAATGTAGTTCTTTCTCTAACTAAACTCATCACTCTTTGTGGTGAGGTTCAAGAAGTGGGTTGTAACTTCCAGTCTCTGAAAAGTATTGCAAGAATGTCTTTCATTTTTCTTAAAACCCATAGATGAGTGAGACCATTCTGCATCTTTCTCTCTCTCTCTGACTTATTTCACACAGCATAATAAATTCCATGTACATCTATGTATAGGAAAATTTCATGACTTCATCTCTTCTGACGGCTGCAAAATATTCCATTGTGTATGTGTACCATTGTTTCTTTAGCCATTCATCTGTTGAAGGGTATCTTGGTTGTTTCCAGAGTCTTGCTATGGTAAATAGTGCTGCAAAGAATATAGGTGTAAGAAAGGAATTTTTGTATTGTATTTTTGTGTTCCTAGGGAATAGCCCTAGGAGTGGTATAGCTGGATCGAATGGGAGCTTAATTTCCAGTTTTTGGAGGAATCTACTTAACGCTTTCCAAAAAGGTTGAATACCAATATTTAGTTTTGGAGTATATGCAGTAGTTTTCAAAAAATCCCATCTTTCAGATTGGCTAATAAAAATTTGTTAGATTCCATTTTATTTAACTTATGCAAAGACAGACCACATTTCGATCCCCCCACCCCTGGTGTCTCATATGGTGCCCCAAGCCAGGAATTATTTCTGAGTGCATAGCCAGGAGTAACCCCTAAGCATCACCAGGTGTAGCCCTCCCATCCCAAAAGACATCCCAAGATTTCTGTAAATTTAGTGGTCAGCCTTCCAAGTTTTTTCATTGTATTATCCATTTTTAGATATCCATAGTTTCACTTGGTCAATATTATGAACCTAGTAGTTTAGATTTTATTAGTCAGAAGCATTATGAATTCTTGCATTGTGTTATATAAAAACAATTATTTTATCCTACAAACTACCAACTAATTATTATACATTAGACTTATATTCTTATTTCAGCTTCAAAGCAGATAAATTTTAAAAGTCAGTCTTTTTTCTAAACATCTCTAGATATTAAACTTTCTTCATTCCCATTGATCAATCAAAAAACTTTCTTATAATATTTCTTATTGGTATTTGTTTTGTCTTTTCAATTTCTATAATAAATCTAAATAATTTACTTATATGTGCTTAACTTATTATTTTCCTTTTACAAGTTTAATTATTTCAGTTTTACTTTAGACACTGATTTATAGTATATGCATTATATTTTTTACTGTCTTCTGAATATACTTCCTCTAACATTACTTGTTTTTTTGTTTTGCTTTTGGGTCACACCCTGCAGTGCTCAGAAATTGCTCTTGGCAGGCTCTGGGAGGACCATATGGGATGTTGGGATTTCCTTCTAGATACAAGGCAAAAATGTTATCTCTCTGGTCCCTAATATTACCTTTATAAGAACAGAAATAGTGGAGTTATAAGATAGATTATAGAGCATTTATGTTGCACACAACCAACTCAGGTGAGTCCCTGGAATTCATATGGTCCCCAGGAATAGTTCCTGAGAGTAAAGCTAAGAGTAACTCCTGAGCACCACTAACAATGACCCCTAGCACCCCAAACATAAACAAATTCTTTTTCTTTTTTGAAATAGGATTAACCAAAGTTTAAGTGACTACCATTTTTGTTCTTTCCATAAAACTTATTAATACAATTTAAGATAAATTCAGTCTTTTGGGGCCAGATTGATAGCATGGAGGTAAGCCATTTGCCTTGCATGCAGAAGGACGATGTTTCAAGTCCCGGCACCCCATATGGTCCCCTGGCCCTGCCAGGAGTGATTTCTGAGCATAGAGCCAGGAGTAACCCCTGAGTGCTGCTGATATGACCCAAAAACCAAAAAAAAAAAAAAAGTCTTCTGTAGTCATAGCATTGATGAGGATAATTAAAATTTACAGATAATTCTCCAATTATATATCATCTATTAACTTAGACATTTTTGTAATTAAAATTTATAAAAATAGATGGTTTGGAATTTGAAATCTTTAAATTAATACCTAATAAAACTCAAATGTGAAAAAGATTAAAAATAGCAAAATTATGAATTTTATATGAACACTTACTGAATTTGGAGTCCTTAATTATATAACCTTGAAAACTCACATATGAGAGTGATTAAAATAGCAAAATTATGAATGTGGTGTGAACATTCTTACAGAAAAAACAAAATTTTTATATTTTAATTTTTTATATACCGACATTTAATTTTGAAGTAGATGCAGTAGTTTTCCTTTCAAAAAATGCCATATTTCAGATTGGCTAATAAGAATTTGCTAGATTCCATTTTATTTAACTTATTAGTTACTTTGATTCATAACTGTAGTTTAATGACAAGTCTAATCATTTTCATTTCTTTTGACTTCTTGAAATATATCTGTTTTCTAATCCATTAACTATGTACTGAGTTCTTTATACTATCATATGTTTCTTATCTTGAATTTTATGTGTGTCTGTGTGTATTTGTTTATACACAGTACACACAATTTGTATGTTTGGAAGAAAGACCACAAGAATAAAGAAAATTTGGGGCCAGAGAAATAGTACAGCAAGTAGGACACTTTTCTTGCATAAAGGCAACCTGTGTTAAATCTCAACGTCCTGTATGATCTCTGAATCCACCAGAAGTGATTCATGAGTTCAGAACTAGTAGTGAGCCTTGAGCAATGCTGCATGTGGCAGAGTTTGTTTTGGTTTCTGCTAATTCACATTTGGATCATTAGGTCTTGTAACAAACTATTGGAAAAGTTGTTTGCATATCTAATGTGTTCATTTTTGCTCAAAGGGGCAAATTATATCTTTTCTGCTTGAAACTAAGATTCTGTGTAATAGACTATTTATTCTAATTTTACAAAAAATACTAAGTCGAATTAAATTAAAAATTCTTAGACTCAAGAAACATACTACAGCTCATCAGCTAAATAACAACATCTGAATTACATTCCCTTGATATACTCTGAAGGCAGACTGATAAACTCACAGTTGTTGTGGAGAGGTAAAAAGGAGCATTGGATTCATTGGCTCAATGAAATCCCCATAAGTTAAAGCATCATTCTCCATTAGCTACTCCTGCTTTGACATTGTTTTTAAATTTTTGTATTGGTTTGTTTTTGTTTTTTGGATCACACCCAGCAGCTCTCAGGGGTTACTCCTGGCTCAACACTCAGAAATCGCTCCTGGCAGGCTCGGGGGACCGTATGGGATGCCAGAATTTGAACCACTGTCCTTCTGGATGCAAGGCAAACACCCTACCTCCATGCTATCTCTCGGCCCCTCATTTTTTAATTTTTATTTATGTTCTTTTATTTTTACACTACAGTTATTGACAATGCTATGCTTCCTGTTAATATCTTTACAAAGCAAAAAAATAAATTCATAATCTGAAGATGAGAAAATAGGAGAAATATATACGAAAAAGACTAAGTATTTTGATATACCTTCAAAAGTTAGGTAAAGAAGCTATGATTTTAAAAAGCTTATATAGGACTAAGTCAAATTCAGAAAATCTTAAAGGTGGATCTTAGGCTTACCTACCTATCTACTACACACTTCCAAAGGTAGCTCATATATTTATCTCTGAACCACAATATAAACAATCTAATTCTTTAGATTATATATTTTTTCTAAGAAATTGCTGGTTTAGAAAAATAGCAAAATTCTAGAGGCATTTAGCTTACCTCCATTAAGAATAATATTTGCCATTGGCTTGTGGTAGATGGCTTTGACTATATTGAGAAAAGTTCCTTTCTTTCTCACCTAGATGAGGGTTATTATCAAGAATGGGTTTTGGACCTTAAAAAATGCTTTCTCTGCATTCTCTTTTATGATCATATGATTTTTATTTTTGTTGATATGGTGTATTATGTTGATGTATTTATGGTTATTAAGCCATCCTTGCATTCCTGGGATGAAATCTACTTGGTCATGGTGAATGACCTTCTTGATGAGGCTTTGGATCCTATTTGCCAGAATTTTGTTGAGGATCTTTGCATCTGTGTTCATCAAGGATATTGGTCTGTAAGTCTGTAATTCTATTTTTTGGCAGCATCTCTGTCTGGTGGTATCAAGTGATGATAGCTTCATAAAAACTATTTGGAATTTTATGAAGAGCCTGAAAAGGATTGGTAGTAGTTCCTCTTGAAACGTTTTAAAAGAATTTATTAGTAAACCTATCTGGGCCTGGGCTTTTGTTTTTTTGGAAGACTTTTGATTACCATTTTAATTTTCTCAACAGTGATGGGGCAGTTTAGATATGTTACATCAACCATATTCAACTGTGGAAGGTTATGAGTCCAAAAATATATCCATTTCTTCCAGGTTCTCATGTTTCGTGGCATAGAGTTTCTCAAAGTAGCCTTTGATTACCCTTTGAATTTCTGCAATATCTGTAGTGATTTCCCCCTTTTTATTTCTAATCCAATTAATCACGTTTCTGTCTTTTGCTTTCTTTGTGAGTTTCGCCAGTGACTTATCAATCTTGTTTATTTTTTCCAAGAACCAACTTTTGTTTTTGTTGATCATTCAGATTTTTTTTTGATTTCTACTTCATTGATTTCTGTTCTAAGATTGGTTATTTCCTTCTGCTTACCTATTTTTGGTTCCTTTTGTTGATCATTTTCTAATTTTATAAGCTGCGTCATTAAACTATTCATGTAAGCTCCTTTTTCCTTTTTGATGTGTGCTTGTGAAGCTATAAATATTCCTCTCAGTACTGCTTTTGATGTGTCCCATAAATTCTGATAATTTATGTCTTCATTGTCATTTGTTTCCAGGAATGTTTTGATTTCCTTTTTGATTTCATCTCTTACTCACTGGTTGCTCAGCAGTAAGCTGTTTAATTTCCAGGTATTAAAATATTTCTTCTGTGTCCCTTTGTAGTTCTCATCTAATTTCAAAGTCGTGTGGTCAGTGAAGCTAGCCTGCAAAATATCTATCCTCTTGATTGTATGGAGGTATGTTTTGTGGGCCAGCCTGTGGTCTATCCTGGAGAATGCACATATGCATTGGAATAGAATGTGTATCCAGGTTTCTGGGAATGGAGTGCCCTATATATTATATCTACTAGTCCATTTTCTTCTAGTTCTCTTTTCAAAGCCTTTCCTCTGAACTCTGGTACAAGAAAAAGCTTTCCTCTCTCTCGTTGGTGCTGTAGGTAAGGTGCATGCCTTGCCTGCACTAGCCTAGGATGGACCATGGTTCAATCCCCTGGTTCCCCATATGGTCCCCCAAGCCAGGAGCGACTTCTGAGCGCATAGCCAGGAGTAACCCCTGAGCATCACAGGGTGTGGCCCAAAAACCAAAAAAAAAAAAAAAAGAGAAAAGAAAAGCTGCCCTCTCTCACCATTTCTATTTAACATAGTATGGAAGTACTTCCCTAGCAATTAGGTAAGAAAGAGATATCAAGGGCATCCAGATAGGAAAGGAAGAAGTCAAGTTCTTGGTATTTTCAGATGACATGATATTATGTTTAGAAAACCCTAAAGACTCTACCAAAAAGCTTCTAGAAACAATAGATTTATATAGCAAAGTGGCAGACAAAAATCAATGACCTTCTGATACATTAAAAATGACAGAAGAAATGGATATTAAAAAATATACCATTCACTTTAGTGCCACACAAACTCAATTATCTTTCAGTCAACTTAACCAAAGAGATGAATGACCTATACAAAGAAAACTACAAAACCCTGCTTCAAGATAGAAGAAAGAACAGAAAGAAATGAAGACACATACATTGCTCAGAATTAATATCATTAAAATGGCAATACTCCACAAAGCATGTTACAGATTTAATGTTACAGATACCCATGACATTCTCCAAAGAAGTGGATCAAGCACTCCTGAAATTCATTTGGAATAATAAACACCCACAAACATCTAAAGCAATCCTTGGAAAGGAATATGGGAGGCATTACATTCCCCAATTTTTGATTGTATTACAAAGAAATAGTTATTAAAACAGCATGGTATTGGAATAAAGACAGACTCTCATTTCAGTGGAATAAACTTGAGAATTCAGAGAATGTTTCCCATACAATCAACTAATCTTTGATGAAAGAGCAAGAAATCTAAAACAAACAAGTAATGATGGCACAACTGGTTAGTCACTTACAGAAAATTGAACTCAGACCCCCATCTAACACAATGTAGGTGGTGTTGGCACCTACATTAGTCACTTGCAAAAAAAGTGAATTCAGATCCCCATCTAACATGATGTACAAAGGTAAAATCCAAATGCATTAAAGACCTGGATATCAGGCCTGAAGTCATAAGGTATATAGAGCAACAAGTAGGCAAAACCCTCCATGACATTGAGACTAAAGGTATATCTTCCAGGAGGAAACTGCACTCTCCAAACAAGTGGAAGCAGAGATAAACTGCTGAGAGTATATTAAGCTAAGAAGCTCCTGCACCTCAAAGGAAATAGTGTCTAGGATACAAAAGCAACCCACAAAATGGAAGAAACTATTCACCCAATACCCATTAGATAAGGGGCTAATATTAAAGATATACAAGGTACTGACAGAACTAAAAAATAAAAAAAAATCTAACCCCATCAAAAATGGGGAGAAGAATTGAACAGACACTTCCTCAAAGAAGAAAAATAAATGGCCAAGAAACACATGAAAAAAACGCTCCACAAAACTAATCACCAGGGAGATGCAAATCAAAACAACTTTGAGGTACTATCTCATGACACAGAGATTGACACACATCACAAAAAAACAAGAACAATCAGTGTTGATTGGTATGTGGAGAGATAGGAACTCTAATTTACTGCTGATCTTAATGCCTTCTAGTCTAGCCTTCAAATATCTGGAAATTGAGCTCCCATATAATCCAGCTATACCACTTCTAGGGATATATCCTAGAAACACAAAATTACAATACAAAAATGCCTTCCCCACACCTATATTCATTGCAACACTGTTTACAATAGCCAGACTCTGGAAACAACCAAGAAGCCCTTCAACACATGAATGGCTAAAGAAACTGTGGGACATATACACAATGGAATATTATGCAGCTGTCAGGAGAGATGAAGTCATGAAATTTTATTTTATTTTTACATAAAACCTTTATTTTAAGAACCATGATTAAAATATGATTGTAGTTGAGTTTCAGTCATAAAGAGAACACTCCCTTTACCAGTGCAACATTCCCATAATCAATGCCTCACTCCCTCCTTCCTAATCCTTGCCTATATTTAAGACAAGCATTTTTTTTTTTGGAGATATGGTAGTTGTTAGTGTAATTATTTCCCTAACTGCACTCACTACTCTTGTAGTGAGCTTCATATTATGAGTCAGTCCTTCTGGACCTCAACTCTATTGTCTCTGGACATTATTACAATAATTTCCTTAATCTTTCATTTATGTTTCTTTTTTTTTTTTTTTAAGTTTTTGGGTTACACACGGCAGCACTCAGGGGTTACTCCTGGCTGGCTCTAAGCTCAGAAATCGCTCCTGGCAGGTTCAGTAGACCATATGGGATGCCCAGATTCTAACCACCAACCTTCTGCATGCAAGGCAAATGCCTCACTTCATGCTATCTCTCAGGCCCCATAATTTTTTTTTTAATTTTTATTGTGGCCAAAGTGCATTACAAATCTTTCACTTCATCATTTATGGTGCATAGTGACAATGAATGAGGGGCATTCCCACCATCAGTGTTGTCCTCCCTCCACCCCTGTTCCCAGTATGCATCCCATTTCTCCCTCCTTTACTGCCCACAATACTAGTGCAACTGGTCTCCACTTTGCAGCTTGTTTTGAGCAGCTATTCCACCGTCATTGGAGATAAAAAGGATAAGAAAAAAATGGAGAAAAAAAATTGGTGACAGCTACCAAAAAACAAAAGATGAGAGGGAAAAAAAAGAAAAGTAAATTGGAAGAAAAAAGAAAAAAATGAACCTGGCTAATAAAAATAGAAATAAAAATAAATCTCTTAATAATAACCACAAGAGTGAAAAAGGAAGATAATAGTGAAAGAAAAAAAGGGAGGAAAAATAAAGTAAAAAACTAACAAATCAAAACAAAACAAGAAAAAGTATGGGTGCTGGAGTGGTAGGGTTTGGCGTTCCCCTCACTTTTTTTTTTTTTTT
>PVKC010006568.1:0-30899 GCA_004027635.1 Crocidura indochinensis
AAAAATAATAAAAAGAAAAAAGAAAATCCTCAAAAAATTACTTATAAAGAGGTAAAAGCACAGGAAGATCAGGATTTTAAAAGTATGCACTGGCCATTTTTTAAAATGTAATCTTAGTCACTAATTTACAATGCAGCTAAAGATTAAGTTCCATGAACACAATGTTTCAGCTCAGCTCTCTGACAGTGACTGCTTTCCTTTACTATTGTCTTAGAAGCTTGGCCGCGAAATACCTTCCTTTCCTGCCATGTAAGCTCAGTTCTCTTTGACATAATACACACTAAAGAGTGCACACAAGATTAATATATTTGTACAAGATATGAGAACTGGTATCTTTTACTATTCTGCACTGTCTAATATTTTAGTGAATATAACTTCCATTTATAATAAAGAATTGTTTTTAAGAAAGACACAAATATTAAAGAAAACATTGTTGGTTTTCTCAGAGAAGTTTTAAGAAAGGCCATCTTGACTGAAGATAAAGTAAATGAGTTCTCAAGAAAAATGTTTTTGTTTGCTGCTTTATTAAGAAGAGATCAGTACTAACATATAAGTGAGGAATGTGGCATTATATATTTTCAGTCATTAATTAAGTCATTTATTCATTGGTGTAATTGACTACTTATATTAGTCATGAAGAGGTGACAGTTAAGATCTGAAGGTAGTGTGGGGATATAGTTTCCAGGTATATTTCTGCCTGATGGGGCAAAATTAATTTAGAATAATGCATGTAGTGGAACATTACATTCTAAGTTGGTCAATTTCACTATGATACCCCAAAGTAATATACCCCAGAGAATAATTCTAGTTATTAAAATTTATCATAAAATGAAAAAGTTGCAGGCAGTTAATTGATTGTTTTATAACAGAAACCTATTCAAGCAGAACAGAATAATCCAGACATTAGAATAGTGCATTCCTTTACCTAGACATAGCATATGAGAGATAAAGTAACAGGATCCGGAATGTGTTTTAGAAAACATTCTGGTGTGTTTGTAGAATAAATTAGAGGGTTGTCTAATATATCCTAATATGTGTTATAATATTCTGGAGAAACTATTTTTGATGCCTAGTCCCTGTGTAATGACATCACATTTTGAAATTAAATGACTAAATTTCCTGGTCTTGTTTCTGCCAACAAACTTCTGCTTAGGTAGAAAACTAAGGAAAAAATGTCTGGTCAAAGATAAATCAAATCACTATCCAAGAGAGTTATAATGATCTTTGTCTATTAGTAAATTGATATTCTTATTTTATATATTTTTTCTCGATTTTGTCAGCACTATTGAATCCAGTCAACCTTAGATAGTAAAACTTTTTATAGTAAAATACTGTGATACAGTCGTTAAGATACTAGTGAATTCATCAATGAAAAACTATCACATGGAAATCCCATCTGGTTACTTAGGTAACACTTGCTTTAATTACATGAGGAATAATATCCTTTCTACTGTATATATCTATAGCTACAAGCATCTACATATGCCAATTTTTTATAAAGATACTTCTTATCTTTCTTTTATATTCATATCATAATGTTATAATAGTCCAGAGCTTATTTTACTTAATTTTATTTACACTAATATGTATTATAAAAATAATGTATAGACATATATTTCCCAATAAATGAATAATTTTAAGTCATTTAAAGTAACACATAGATTATAAACCATTTTTCTATCTTTTGCCCCCATTCATCTTGCCTCTTAGACTGAACATGAACAATTAAATGCAATAAGCTAGTTTATATAGTCTCATTTTTCCTCTAAAATCTATCTTTAGTTAAATTGGAAATTAAAGAAGTAATTCATAAATATAATATAAACTATGTCCTCATATGTATTTTATAAATCTGAAATATCAGTATTATGACATATTCCAGAGAAAAGATTTTCACTGTTTCTCTTCCAAACACCCAGTGACTTCATTTGTTTCTTGAAATAAAATTCACTTTACAAACATCATTTCTACTTAATTGTATCAGCATGATTTTTCTGCATATTACTGCCTTGTTTTAGAAAAGACATAAAATTACATACATTCAACTGAAAGATCTTTTGACAGATGAGGTATCTTCATGTGTATACATGGATGAAAATGTCCAACAGAATACTAACTTTTCAAAATTATTTGCTAATAAACAGTCCCTGTTGCAGGAGAACAGTGGATGGATAGTGGGTCATTTTTATGGGCCAAATATTTCATCTCTTTATTGTAATTAGCATGTCAAATAAACCATTTCGTGATGCTAGTTCTGCTTCTCATTAGAATGTGGGTCCACTGCAACAGTGAAAGTTGGAACTCTGGAAAAATTGGGGTGCTGAGAGGAGATTAAGTGTTTCACCTTAATTAACAATACTAAAAACTGTAGTATCTAAAGGGGGGAAATGGAAGAGAGAGGGAGGGAGAGAGAGAGAGAAAGTAGAGAGAGATAGATATGAGTGAAATGTCTGGCCAGAGGCAAGCACTGAGGTGGATGAGAGACCAATTGGGGACATTGGTGATGGGAAATGTGCACTGGTGGAGGGTGGTGTTTGAAACTTAATAACGTCATTTTTAAAAAAGTATGAAATAAATATAGAAGAGATATTTTCAAAACTTGAAATATTTTT
This sequence comes from Crocidura indochinensis, assembly GCA_004027635.1. Taxonomy (NCBI): domain Eukaryota; kingdom Metazoa; phylum Chordata; class Mammalia; order Eulipotyphla; family Soricidae; genus Crocidura; species Crocidura indochinensis. The sequence continues at coordinate 2,613 of PVKC010006568.1, forward strand.
TCCTGTTTTTAGTTTTACTTATTTATTTGTTCATTCATTTATTTTACTTGTTTTGGATCATACTCAGCAATACTCGGGTTTTCTCCTGGCTTTAACATCACTTCTGGTAGACTCTAGGAACCATATATAGTACTGGGCATCTAAACTAGGCCAGCTGCAAGCAACACAAGTGCCTACTACTGTACTGTCTCTTGAATGCAAAATTTGACATCTTTTCAGAAAAGCAAAAAATCTCAGGAAGGGGCCAGAACAGTGGTGCGGAGTGGTAAGGCGCCTTGTGCACACTAGCCTAGGATGAACCATGGTTTGATCTCCCAGTGTACCATCTGGTCACCTAAGCCAAGAATGATTTCTGAGCGTATAGCCAGAAGTAACCCCTGAGTGTCACCAGGTGTGGGCCCCCCCCCAAAAAAAAACAAACAAAAATTCACAGAAAGCTATTTTTACTTATCTCTCTGTACTCACAACTGCAGTACTCAGGTTGCAAGTTTATTTTTGTTTCAAAAAGAAACAAGAGTTATTTTAAGAATGCAAAAATATATATTATCAGCAGTTTACTTTCTTAGGAATCTATCTTTGGTTTCAGTGGAAATGGCATTATAAACTGCCTGTGATGACCTGATCGTTTCCAGAATCTTTCTTAGGTTCAACTAGTGAACTAGAATAAACTCATTCATTTTCTTCTATTTTACCATAATGGATATATATTGTAAGGTTAATCCTCAGACTTATTTTCATATATCTAATCAGTCTCAGAGTAAGAAGGTAACCTAGTAACAAATAGCAGAATTAACACTATCTACTGGAATTAGTAGAAGTAGAGGGGGTGAACTACTATGGTCTTCATATGCCCATGTGCTGCAACTAACAGAACATGTTAGACTAAAGAGAAACAAATCTCTGCAGGTCTAAGGAAATTGTTTTTGAAGGCAGCTGGCATCTTAGTGTAGTATAATAAAAAGACTTCTTAGAGCAGTCAAGTACCAGTCTTTTAAAATTGGAAACATACCAAGCTAGGAAAGAATTTTAAAGAGCTGGCATGACAGTGTTAATATGACAGCAAGGACAGTGAGTAAATGACAACTTGACCTAAGACCAGGAGGTCCTATCACATCACCTAACACTAAATGGAAATCAGAAGATGTATCGTCCTTTGAACTATGAAAAATAAGGGTACTAACTACAGGAAACTGACTTTGATAACCGTGACTGAACAACTTACCTTGTGACCAATAAGGAAAACCCTACCCTAGGCTGTAGCCCTGGACTCTTACAAAAAATCAAGATTTCTTATTGCAGAGGCCCAACTTTGACAACAGAGACTGAGCAGAACCTTTGGAATCATAATTTCCCAGAGTTCGGTTTAGGGACCAAGCAAAAACATGGAGCACATGATACAGAAAACTGAAAACATCAACAATGATGGAACAGAACCTCTAGAACTGTAGACTCTGTCCTAGACCTTGTCCTAGGACCTGCGTAAATACCAAGATTGCTAGCTATAGTGGCCTGATTTTCTCATCCGCAACCGGGAGAAAAGTTACCTGACACCACAAAAAAAAAAAAAAAAAAAAAAAACCTGGGATATAGCAATGAGTATGTATGGAGCCAGTGGTTGTTCCCATGACAGTATGATTCAAGAGTGAAGAAACCCTAAATCTCTTAGACCATGGGACTTTCCTATCTTCCCCAATACTTACTGTGCCTATGCAAAAACAAACAAACCAAAAAAAAAAAATAAACACCAAACCCTGCCACTCCCGCATTCCTTTTTCTTGTTTTGTTTTGTTTGTTTTTTATATTATTTCCTGTCTCTTTTTTTCTTCCACTTTTTTTTTCTTTTTCACTCTGTGGATATTATTTGGTGTTTTTTTTGGTAGTTGATACCAAATTGTTCTTCTTTTTTCCTTAACTTTCTTATCTCCAACAGAATCGCATAACTTGAATCATTCAGCCTCATAAATTGAGAGGGGAAATGATGATGCCAGGACCAGTCATATAAACGTAGTGAAAATAAAAAAATGATCAGACTGAAACACCAAACGCAAAGTCAATGACAACAGAATAGATACCCAATCTACAACAAGCTGTAAAGTGGAGAAAACCTACACTAGTACTCTGTGGGGGTAAAGGAGGGAGATAAAGGAGACATGCTGGGAACAGGAGTAGAGGGAGGACAGCATTGGTGGTGAGAATGCCCTTCATTCATTGTCACTATGTACTGTAAATAATTCTGTCTAATGCACTTCAATCACAATAAAAAAAAATTTTAAGGTCTTAACCCCTGTACTCTGTTTCTGGTCTCAGAAAACCACAGCTCTTAATCATCACAAAATACAATTGATACTGTTATTGACTTTCTTTGGTAAATTTTAGATATGATAGAAATTTTCCATTTGGCAGACTATGAGTCTCCGATATCTTTTTTTTTTTTTTTTTTTGGTTTTTGGGCCACACCCAGTGACGCTCAGGGGTTACTCCTGGCTATGCGCTCAGAAGTCGCCCCTGGCCTGGTCTGGCCTGGGGGACCATATGGGGCATGGGGGATCGAACCGCGGTCCGTTCAAGGCTAGCGCGATAAGGCAGGCACCTTACCTTCAGCGCCACCGCCCGGCCCCGAGTCTCCGATATCTTGATAATTTATAAAAAATACCCTCATGATATTTTAATAATATATTTTATTTTATTTAAACACCTTGATTACATACATGATTGTGCTTGGGTTTCAGTCATGTAAAGAACACCACCCATCACCAGTGTAACGTTCCCATCACCGTTGTCCCAATCTCCCTCTTCCCCACCTACCCCCCGCCTGTACTCTGGAAGGCTCTCCATTTCCCTCATACATTCTCATTATTAGGACAGTTCAAAATGTAGTTATTTCTCTAACTAAACCCATCACTCTTTGTGGTGAACTTCATGAGGCGAGCTGGAACTTCCAGCTCTTTTCTCTTTTGTGTCTGAAAGTTATTGCTATTTCAAGAATGTCTTTCATTTTTCTTAAAAGCCATAGATGAGTGATACCATTCTGCGTTTTTTTCTCTGTCTCTGACTTATTTCATTCAGCATAATAGACTCTATGTACATCCATGTATAGGAACATTTCATGACTTCATCTCTCCTGACAGCTGCATAATATTCCATTGTGTATATGTACAGCAGTTTCTTTAGCCATTTGTCTGTTGAAGGACATCTTGGTTGTTTCCAGAGTCTTGCTATGGTAATCAATACTGCGATGAATATAGGGATTTTTGAATTGTATTTCTGTGTTCCTAGGGTACATTTCTAAGAGTGGGGTAGCTGGATCGTATGGAAACTCAATTTTCAGTTTTTGGAGGAATCTCCATATTGCTTTCCATAAAGGTTGAACTAGACGGCATTCCCACCAGCAGTGGATAATAGTACCTTTCCACATCCCCACCAACACTGTTTGTTCTCATTCTTTGTGATGTGTGCCAATCTCTGTGGTGTGAGGTGGTACATCATAATTGTTTTGATTTGCATCTCCCTGATGATTAGGATTGTGGAGCATTTTTTCATGTGTCTTTTGGCCATTTGTATTTCTTCTTTGTCAAAGTGTCTGTCCATTTCTTCTCCCCATTTTTTTTTTTGATGAGATTAGATGTTTTTTTTCTTGTAAAGGTCTGTCAGTGCCTTGTATATTTTGGAGACTAACCCTTATCTGATAGATATTAGGTGAATAGTTTCTTCCACTCAGTGGATGGCTCTTGTATCCTGGGTGCTATTTCCTTTGAGGTGCAGAAGCTTCTCCGCTTAATATATCTGTTAATCTCTGCTTTCAATTGCTTCGAGAGTACAGTTTCTTCCTTGAATATGCCTGTAGTCTCAATGTCATGGAGTGTTTTGCCTATATGTTGTTCTATATATCTTATGGTTTCAGGTTTGATATAGACCTGATATCAAGGTCTTTCATCCATTTGGATTTTACCTTTGTAGATGATGTTAGCTGGGGTTCTAAGTTCAATTGTTTGCAAATGGCTACCCTGTTGTGCCAACACCACTTGTTGAAGAGAATTTTTTTGCTCCATTTAAGATTCCTTGCTCCTTTATCAAAAATTAGGTGATTGTATATCTGGGGAACATTCGCTGAGTATTCAAGCCTATTCCACTGATCTGAGGGCCTGTCTTTATTCCAATACCATGCTGTTTTGATGACTATTGCTTTGTAGTGAAATTTGAAGTTGGGGAAAGTAATTCCTCCCATATTCTTTTTCACAATGATTTCTTTAGCTATTCTAGGGTGTTTACTGTTCCAAATGAATTTCAAAAGTGCCTGATCCACTTCTTTGAAGAATGTCATGGCTATCTTTAGAGGGATCACAATAAATCTGTACAATGCCTTGGGGAGTATTGCCATTTTGATGATGTTAATACTGTCAATCCTTGAGCAGGGTATGTGTTTTCATTTCTGCATGTCCTCTCTTATTTCTGGGAACAAAGTTTTATCGTTTTCTTTGTATAGGTCCTTCACATTTTTAGTCAAGTTGATTCCAAGATATTTGAGTTTCTGTGGCACTATTGTTAATGGGTTTATTTTCTTAATGTCCAATTCTTCCTTAGTACTTACTCTTGGTGTATAGAAAGGCTATTGATTTTTGTGTGTCAGTTTTGTAGCCGGCCATCTTACTATATGAGTCTATTGTTTCTAGAAGCTTTTTGGTAGAGTCTTTAGGGTTTTCTAAGTAGAGTGTCATGTCATCTGCAAAACGTGATAGCTTGACTTCTTCCTTTCCTATCTGGATTCCCTTGATATCTTTTTCTTGCCTAATCGCTATAGCGAGTACTTTCAGTGCTTTGTTGAATAGGAGTGGTGAAAGAGGACAGCCTTGTCTTGTGCCAGAATTTAGAGGGAAGCCTTTTAGTTTTTATCCATTGAGGATAATATTTGCCACTGGCTTGTGGTAGATGGCCTTAACTATATTGAGAAAGGTTTCTTTCATTCCCATCTTGCTGAGAGTTTTGATCAAGAATGGTTGTTGGACCTTATCAAATGCTTTCTCTGCATCTACTGATATGATCATGTCATTTCTATTTTTCTTGTTGATGTTGTGTATTATGTTGATAGGTTTACGGATGTTACACAATACTACATTCCTGAGATGAAACCTACTTGATCATAGTGGATGATCTTCTTAATGAGACATTGAATCCTATTTGCCAGGATTTTGTTGAGGATCTTTCAGTCTGCATTCATTTGTGATATTGGTCTGTAATTTTCTTTTTTCATGGCATTTCTGTCTGGTGTAGGTATCAAGTTGATGTTGACTTCATACAAGCTATTTGGAAGTGCTTCCATTTTTTCGATTTCATAAAAGAGTCTTCCCAGGATTGGTAGTAGTTCCTCTTGGAAAGTTTGAAATAATTCATTTGTGAATCCATCTGAGCCTGAGCTTTTGTTTTTGGGCAGACATTTGATTACCGTTTTGATTTAATCAATAGTGATGAGGGTGTTTAGATATGCTACATCCTCTTCACTCAACCGTGGAAGATTGTAAGAGTCCAAGAATTTATCCATTTCTTCCAGGTTCTCATTTTTAGTGGCATAGAGTTTCTCAAATTAGTTTTTGATTACCCTTTGAATCTCTGCCATATCAGTAGTGATCTCTCCTTTTTCATTCCTAATATGAGTTATCAAGTTTTTCTCTCTCTCTCTTTCTTTGTTAGTTTTGCCAGTGGTCTATCAATCTTGTTTATTTTTTCAAAAAACCAACTTCTGCTTTTGTTGATCTTTTGGATTGTTTTTCGGATTTCCACTTCATTGATTTCTGCTCTCAGCTTTGTTATTTCCTTCTGTCTCCCTATTTTTGGATCCTTTTGTTGAGTACTTTCTAGTTCTATACTCTGTGTCATTAAGCTACCCAGGTAAGCCCCTTCTTCCTTCCTGATGTGTGCTTTCAAAGCTTTAAATTTTCCTCTCAGTACTGCTTTTGCTGTGACCCATAAGTTCTGATAATTTGTGTCTTCATTATCATTTGTTTCCAGGAAAGTTTTGATTTCCTCTTTGATTTCATCTCGGACCCACTGGTTATTAACTATAAGGTTGTTTAACTTCCAGGTGTTAAAGTTTTTCTTCTGTGTCCCTTTGGAATTCACATATAATTTCAGAGCCTTGTGGTCAGTGAAGATAGCCTGCAAGATTTCTATCCTCTTGATATTATGAAGGTATGTTTTATGTGCCAGCATGTAGTCTATCCTGGAGAATGTTCCATGTACATTGGAAAAGAATGTGTATCCAAGTTTCTGGGGATGGTGTGTCCTATATATTATCCACTAGGCCTCTTTCTTCCACATCTCTTCTCAGGTCTAGTATATTCTTGTTGGTTTCAGTCTGGTTGATCTATCCATTGTTGACAAAACTGTGTTGAGGTCCCCAATAATTATTGTGTTGTTATTGATATTATTTTTCAGATTTGTCAACACTTGTATTAAATATTTTTCTGGCCCCTCATTCAGTGCATATATGTTCAGGAGAGTGATTTCTTCCTGCTCTACATAGACATTGATTAATATAAAATGTCCATCTTTGTTCCTTTCATCCTTTCTGAGCATAAAGTTTGCACTATCCAATATTAGTATGGCCACTCCAGCTTTTTTATGGGTGTTGTTTGCTTGGATAATTTTCCTCTAGCCTTTTATTTTGAGTCTATATTTGTTCTGACTATTCAGGTTCGTTTCTTGTAGGCAGCAGAAGGTTGGATTGAGTTTTTTGATCCATTTAGCCACTCTGTGTCTTTTAAATGGTGCATTTAGTCCATTGACATTGAGAAAAAGAATTGTCCTGGGATTTAATGCCATCTTTATATCGAAATTTGGTGTTTCTTTTGGTCAGTCTTGTCTTAAATTAGGTCTTTCAGTTTTTCTCTTAAGACTGGTTTTGAGCTTGTAAAGTTTCTGAACATTTTTATGTCTGTGAAACCATGTATTCTCCCATCAAACTGGAAAATGAGTTTTGCTGGGTACAGTATTCTAGGTGAAGCATTCGTTTCATTGAGTTTTGTCACTATGTCCCACCACTGCTTTCTGGCCTTGAGTATTTCTGGTGACAGGTCTGCTGTAAATCTCAAGGATGCTCCCTTGAATGTAATTTTTCTTTTGATCTTGCTGTTTTCAGAATTCTATCTCTATATGTGGGATTCGCCATTGTGACTAGGATGTGTCTTGGGGTATTTCTTCTGGGGTCTCTTTTGGTTGGTACTCTTCGGGGATGCAGGATTTGATCGCATATATTCTTTAGCTTTGGAAGTTTCTCTTTAATGATGTTCTTGACCATTGATTCTTCCTGGAAATTTTCTTCCTGGGTTTCTGGGACTCCAATGATTCTTAATTTGTTTCTGTTGAGCTTATCATAAACTTCTACTTTCATCTGTTCCAATTCTTTGACTAATTTTTCCATTCTCTGTTCATTTACTTTAAGTTTTTTTTTTCCCAATCTCTCCTGCTGTATGGAGTTGTTATTTATCTCATCTTCAACAGCACCAATTCTATTCTCAGCTTCTGTTACCCTGGTATAGTGCTTATCCATTTTTCCATTCAATTAGTTTACTGAGTTTTTCAGGCTTGTTATTTGACCTGTTATTTCAGTTTGGAGTTTTGTGATTTCTGTCTTTATATTTTTTTTGTTCTTATTAGTGTTCTGTTCAACTTGATCCATGGTTTCTTTGAGTTCTTTGAACATCTTCCATATTGCTTGTCTAAACTCCTTATCTGAGAGATTGATTAGTTAGTTGGTTGTTTTCTGGTCATCAGAATTGTCATCTTCATTCCCTCTGTCTGATGCTGGCCTGTGTTCTTTCCCCATTGTCACACTTGTATTGTGGGTTTTTCTATGTGTGGTGGTGGTATTCATTGGCTAAATGGACATGATACTCTGGCTCCGCCCTTTATGGGTGAGTTGACTAGCCTCCAAGGAAGGGGTGTCCTCCATGGATGAAGCCTCACACAAGATCAAATCTTAGGTCCAAGCATACAGCAGAGAAGACAGTCTGGGGAGAAATTCTGGGCTTCAGTAACCCAGCACAGTTCTTAGTGTGATTTTTTTATTCTTGTTGCAATGGCATTCCTTCTTTAGAAAGAGCGCCCTGCCACGTGCGAAGTGGACAGATACAGGCAGGCAGCACCCACAATTTTTCACGTTTGGGCCCCACTGAGCAGGCGTAGTTTCGTAGATTTTCCCAGCCTGACATCACAAACTGGGGACCTGACTTCTGCAAAGTACTGCTTAATAGCCTGTTTTCACGTTATGAAATAGTTCCTTGATGTTCCAGTCCTTGTATGAGCCTCCAGGAGAGCGAGTTTTCTTGAGCCTCTTTTCGGCCCACTCCCAAGAGTTTCATGCGACAGTACAGGAGACAGACACACACAGGCAGCTCTCACAATTTCTCACGGTCCCACAATAAAAATTAAAAAAAAAATGAAGGAGTTTTACCCCTGAAAAACTTAAAAAAAAAAGAGCTGGCAATAACTGGGGCTTTAGATTCATCCAAGGTACTGTGTCATGATCCTGAGCACTACTAATAAGTATTGTCCTTGTAGCATCTAGCAGAGCCACATACCATGTTAGATGCCAAGTCATCAAACATGAACAATTAATCAATTTAATGGAATGTTTTCAAGTCTTCTCAGTACTGTTTGGGATAGACCCCTTCTGAAAAAACAACAACAACAAAAAGAAATCAGATTGTTTCTTAACAACAGGCACTAATTCTTCCAATGAAACATGTAATAATACTGCAATCTAATATACAACCCCTAAATATGACAATAATCACAGTAACACAGGAAAGAGAAGGGAAAACAGAAAAACAGTATCAGGTGGATGTAAAGCATTTATTGTACCAATGTCCTTTCATTAAGCAGTCTTGATATTCTGTTTATATCTCTCTTCTGGCTTTATTGGTAAATAATTTTAAAATTAAATCAGCATAAGCTACACAAGTACAAAGCTGTTCATAATTGAGCTTCAATCATACAACATTAAAACTACAGTCCCTTCACTTTTTCATATTTACTGCCACCAATGTCTCCAGTTTCCCTCTCCCACACGTGCCAGTCTACCTTTATGACAGATATTTTTATTCTCTTAATTTTCCTTTAAGACACTTTGTTAATGAAGGGATATCATTTTAAACTGTCCAGTTCTTGTCCAGATTTATTTTGTTGCTATCACTTCCTGCATATTTTAGAGCTCAGATCTGATGACTTGTCCTGTGCCAACTATTTCCTGTGGAGTAAAACTCATTTGATACAATTCATATTTTATAAATATAAATTCCTTTTCAGTTTTCCCAGCACACACACACTGAATAAATGAATGAATGGATGGATTTTACATTGCTAATGCCTTTAATTTTTCTTGAATACTTTTTCACTTTTAATATATAACAGTACCTCTATTCTTTATAAGAGATGTCAGTACAAATATAGTACATGTAGTAATAATTGCTCATGGTAAAACATTTAGTCCAGTACAGTTCCAATATTGTTTGTTTGCTTTGAGGACAAAGTTCTGTGCTCACAGTTCACTCGTTGCTGTGCTCGACAGGCCAAATGTACCAGGGAACAAATTAGGATTAGTCATATGCAAGTCAGTTACTTTATCCTTCCTATTATTATATCTATGCCCCAAATACCAATATTTGTTTTCTTGTTAAGAAAAAATTTCTTCTAAATAATAATACCTGTGTTTTCCCATATGTGAAGTCTGAGGTTCCTTAGTGTCATCTTAGTTTAGTTTTACATATCTTCATTTAAGTTAACTAATTTGAATGTCAATGATCATTAATAGTTTCTGACTTGTAAGTATTTTGTTATATAAGCTTTAGATCTCTAAACTAAATGTATATATCATGGGTGATAAATGAGTAAATATTACAAACATAGGTTGAATTTCAAATAAGATTTCTCATATATCTGCAACTCTTCTTTAATCACCTAGATTTGTGGCTTACACTTGAATACCCCAAACCATTCATTTATTCTAATCCTAAAACAAAAAATTTTCCATGTGGTGATGACTATGCCAAATTATCTTAAATTTATATAGGTTAATAATGGAAATTCATAATTATGTCTTAAAAATATGATACAAATATTTGGGCACACAAATCTACCAAGACATTTTTTATGACCAGACATAATAGGAGCTGTTAGAACTCTATATATTAGTTCTGGTTTATTTGAGTTAATCCTCCTTACTTTTGGTGTGATTTTAACCCATTTTACCCTACTTGTCACTTGAATTTAATGGAGAGTAGGAGAACTGTTTGAGAATTTAAGATCTTTTTCTTTCTTTTAGCTAACGCTGACAAAGTATGAGTTCTGAATGGCATTAAAATTGGTCTTAAGTAAGGGAAATAATTGAGCTGCAACTTCAGGTAGTCCCAAAAGGATCGAATTATGGCTATGTTCCTGCAACTTTGTCTCAGTCATATTCTTACATCTTAGTTTCCCCAGAAAATAAGATCAACACAGAGAGGTTTATTTGTTGATTGTTATGTTGACCAAATGCTCTTAGAATGTGGTTCAGGTGTGATCGTTTAAGTGTTTCTGGAAAATAAAGCCTAGAATAGAATTGGTCACATCACAGTTTTTCTTACTCACTGTTTGTTGAACTTCACATAATTCCTGGTTAGATTATTTGATTCAGTTGAAGGTCACTCTGGAACACTAATGGCTAACACACAGAAACTGTCTATTGAAGCCATTCTGAATAATGAATAATTTTATATATCTTCTTGACTATGCTACACTTTCAGATGTTTAGTCCATTGCTATTTTAGATGTCACTATGAGAATTGTCTTAAACGTGATCTATTAAACTAGTGGACATTGTGTAAAGAAGATTGACCTTGATTATGTGGATGGAAGTCATCTCTTCAGTTGATGGCTTGAAGTTCAAAGACTAACCTCCATTCAGGAAGAGAATTTCTACCTCGGAATGCCTTTCAACTTGCAGCTGAAACATCTTTGTTCCACACCTTTCTTCTCACCTGCTAGTCTGACCTAAAGTTTTGAATACAACTAGTTTGCAATATAGTTTGTAATTTGGGATTATCCACAAACCAAATTGGAAAAATGACATAAACAAGGCGATCATTGGTTGATTGCAGCTTTGACATTCATTGGGAAAATACTACCAGTTTTTCCACTCTAGGGGTGATAAATATTCCTAGATTAGACATTAATCCTTCTCTGTTGTAGGAGTCTCCAACCAACCACCCCCCAGACCTGGTCAGACTGAGGTTTGGAAGTAACACTGACACAGTTAATAATCCACAAAGGATTGTAGAGATAGAACAGGTCCAGAAAAACTTCCACCACAACCTATCTGCTAGCTGGCAAAAAATACCAGCAGGCAAACAGGCTAACTGTTCTACCAAAATCTCAAGCAGTTTCTCCGACCTTGGGTTTTTATTGGGAGGAGAAGGACCAACCCCAATGGGTGAAGAACAGGTAGGGGTAGGGGACCAATCCAGAGGTACTTCCGGCCTATGAGTGACAAGTATAAGCAAAGAAGAATTATACTGAATAATGTAAAAATTGGTCACTCCAACATTGCTCCCTTGGTGTGACATCCAGTTCTTTATTTTAGAGAGGGGTCTTTCCTTTTCCATGTAGTTGTTGTTTCCTTCTGAAAATGTAATTAGAATATGTATTCTGTGGTCTCACTCACCTATGGGTTTTAAGAAAAATGAAAGACATTCTTGCAATAATAATTTTGAGACACAAAAGAGAAAAGAGCTGGAAGTTCCAGCTCACCTCATGAAGCTCGCCACAAGAGTGATGAGTTTAGTTAGAGACATAACTGCATTTTGAACTGTCCTAATAATGAGAATGTATGAGGGAAATGGAAAGCCTGTCTAGAGTACAGGCAGGGGTTGGGTGGGGAGGAGGGAGATTTGGGACAATGGTGATGGGAACGTTGCACTGGTGATGGGTGGTGTTCTTTACATGACTGAAACCCAAACAAATCATGTATGTAATCAAGGTGTTTAAATAAACAAAAAGAATATGTATTCTGAATGAATTCATAGATTTATTCCTGCATCAAGAAAATCAGAACTCAGGGGCCAGGGTGATAACACAGTGGTAGGGTGTTTGCCTTGCACGCTGCCAACCCCAGACAGACCTGGGTTCGAACTCCAGCATCCCATATAGTCACTGTGTCTGGTCAGGAGTGATTTCTGAGTGTAGATCTAGATATAAGCCCCGAGTGCTGCCAGATGTGGCCCCCAAACCAAGAACAAGACAAAATACAACCAGAACTCATAGTATTTTTTTTCAAGGGGAGAACGCGAACGCAGTCCCCCTTACCACAAATTATGCAGTTAAGTTGCCCACATTCGGGGAAATCGCAGGGGTCAGGTCAGCACACCCAGAATGCAATGGGAGAGACTTGCCCTGGGAAAATCACCTTCTTGATCATGGTATCTCTCCTGCCAGGTAAGTATTCATCATATGTTTTAAACTTATTTAACATAAGGAAAGTCAGTTACTAAATTCAGACTAACAGTATTTTAAGAACATATTTCTCCAACTTTAAGTGTGGATTTTCTTTCTATGTTAAATCTGAGTTGAACCTATGTCCTAAATAACACAACAAAACCTTTTCTATCAGGTATGCTTTCATTTCTAGAATTAAATACTCTTGTAAACTTATCTGGTTTCAATGGAACCATCTCCTAAATTTTCAAAAGGCATTTTATGTGTGTATAAGTGAGAAGATGCCATGTTTATCTGAGGGTTGTACCAGAGATTGTACAAGAATCTTTATTTGCTCTTTGCTCTGAGAGCATGGCTTAATACAATGATCTCCATATTACCTCTTAGGTTTATCTTAATTTGAGAGTGTTATATAGTCCGGTTATTTGATATGAGAAACTATTAATATTCAGACTAACGGTTTCTGGGTTGTTTTCTCTGTTTTGTTCAAAAATTTGCTAGTACTTACTTAATTTGTCATATCTCTCTCCCTCTCCCTCACGCTGTCTAACCAATTGGCTAAGGATACAGATTATTTTTTGGTTTTGAGAAACAGATTATTATGATTATTTTGTTTTGAGATTATGTCTACCTGTTCTCAAGTTTTACTTCTGGCTCTTTACTCAAGATAGGATTCTTGCTAGTACTCAGGGAGCATATACTACTACTTGTACTACTAGAATATACATATTTTACTCAGGGTACATATACCATGCCATTTACTGAATCAGGTTTGAGTATGAACAAGTCAAGTGTTTCACCCGCTCTATCTTTCTGACCTAACTGACTAGAGAGATTCTTGGGCAAGTTCAGTTTGTTAGATGTATTGTCTACATTCCAAGTTACTGTGGATGATGGTTTAACCAAAAATTTCATTAATCCATGAAGCAGATCACCTTCTTTAATGGGTTTTCTAACTATTCTGCTAGCTTTCCCTTACAATTTCCTTAACATTCTCCCAGCCACCATGCTTCAAAATTTAGGCTTTCATTATAGAAATACCTTACATCCTAGAACACTGTTCTGTTCTTAGTTATTTCTGTATAAGAAATTATCCCTAACGCATTGTATATTCAATTTAAGATAACGGTTTTGTTTTATTATACATATTATAATTAGATAGATAGATAGACAGACAGACAGATAGATAGATAGATAGATAGATAGATAGATAGATAGATAGATAGATGGCACTCAGGGGATACTCCTCACTATGTGCTCAGAAATCGCTCCTGGATTGGGGGACCTTATGGGGTGTCGGAGATTGAACCGAGTTCTGTCCTGGGTCAGCCACATGCAAAGCAAATGTTCTACAGCTGCACTATCTCTCTGGCCCCAATTTTTTGGGGGTATCACACCCGGAGGCACTCAGGGGTTATTCCTGGCTCTGTGCTCAGAAATCACCCCTGGTGGCTTGGGGGACCATATGGGATTCGAACCACCATCCGTCCTGGGTTGTCTGTGTGCCTTACCACTGTGCTCTCTCTCAGGTCCCAAGATAACATTTTTAACATTGCATATTAATTAGCTTTATCTGCATGACAAGGGTAATGGAAAAGATAGATTTGTCTCTACCCGTACATAATAGCTGGGTTAATAGGATTAATAAGAACTGTCTATATAGGCTATACCTCAAAGATGAAGGTATTATGCCTTACTGTTTTTAAAGTAAATTTTACTTTTATATTGGATAATGTTATTTCCTCTTAGCACATTAAAATGCTTTGATAAAAAAATTTAAAGGCAGGCAGCAAAATAACAGTAAATGAAGAGAATTATAACTTAATCATAAATACAAGTTTGGAGCAACTAAGATTTCTATGATCTCTTAAAAGGGTTAAGAAAATAAAAGAGAGCAGCTCAGTAGAAGGAAATCTTTTATTGATAAGGGACTCTAAATTCTAATATTTTTTCTTTATGCTAATTCTCATGAAAGGTACTTAGAGAGCTTTGAAGTGAGTTGAACCTTTAGAAAATATCACTCAATAAGGCAGAGGCTAGGAATACAGAAATTGTGTATAGAATGAAAGTTTCAACTGGCATGATCTTAAGATTTGTCAGTTCTTTAGTGAGCAAAAGAATGTGAATTTAAGTAGTATTGTTCATACATTTGTAAAAGAACAAATTGTAGTTCACAGTGGAAAGAAGTATTATAAATACTTGAATTTTAAAAATATTGCCCAGTATGCTGCTTTTATGGTGTAATTAGTTTCTAATTGCATATGATAAAATATTTTTGCCAAAATGTTTTCCTATTTTGCACTTGTATCCTTTGTTAATTTTCCTTGACCTTGATTCCACCTTTGTAATAATCCCTTTCAGATATTCCATTTGTTTCTTGCCAATACATTGACAAATATATGTAAAAGTTATTTATAATTTTTTCATAAACTTATTTAGAGTTCAGTTTTACATATACAATATTTCAGCATCAATTCCACTACTAGTGTAAACTAATTTTGTCAATATCCCCAGAGTTCATCTAATATATTATTCTACCATCACACCCCTCTAACATGCCTTCTTATCAGACATCTTTTAAATTTTGGTTGTTAATGTTTGAGTCTCATAATTTTAATGTTGTTAATTCCATGGTTTGTATATTTAATTATGTCCTTCCTTAATACTATTCCATATCTTTCCTTTTCCATACTATACTAAGGTGGCAAGAGTGTTCTAAGCAACCCCCATTTAACCATTGTGTTTCCTCATGAAGTTGCTTTAAATATTACATAAATTTATATCATCTTGCATTTATCCTTCTATTCATTAATTTTACTTAAAATATCTTTCATTTCCATGCATGTTGCAGTGAATTGCCTGATTGCATCATTCCTTACAACTATGATGTGTTTCATTATATATGCACCATATCTTCATGATTCACTCATCAGTTGTTTGGATATATATATATATATATACATATATATACATATATATGTGTATATATATATGAATTAATAATATTAGCTATTGTGTGCTGAAATAGTTATGTGCATACATTAAATGAATGTTTTTTCATCCTGTAAATATATACACAAAAGTAAAATTTCTGGGTCATATGGAATTGTATTTTGAATTTATTAAGTGCCTTCCATACTGTTTTCCACAGAGGTTGAACCAGACAATTTTTCCACCAGAAATAGATGAGAGTTCCTTTTTTAATCACACCTTCACCATCACAGATGTTTCCTGGTATTTAGTTTATTTTCAATAAATTATGTTTTTAAAATACCATGAATTACATTGTTGCTCATGATGCATTGTTTCTCCCACTCCATGGTCCAACACCAAATTCACACATTTTACCAGTATAAAATTTCCTTCATCTTGCCCACAAATTCCCACTCACTTCCCAAACACTCACCCCAAAAGGCATAAAATAATTTGTTTTATATTGCTTGTTTATGCATGAGTGGTAATAAATTTATTTTTAAAAAATTACAGCAAAATTAATTTTGTGAAATTTGTATCTTACACTGTCATTAAGACATCACAAGTTTAGTAAGCTATTTTTTTTGCTAGTTGTTTTATTTCTGCCTTTTGCTTTATATTCTAACATTAGGTTGCTTAAATGCCATATTGACATCTCATTTGTCATGATCCTACTGGGATGATGAAATTGAAACCATTTGGAATTTTTACATGGCTGTATATTAATTGATTTCAAGGAATTCCATGCTATTTTGCTGATAGTATGGCATCTGTGGGGTACGGCTGTTCTTTTAGCTGTCAGACTTTTTGGATGTACAAGAAGGTGAGGAACATACATGAATACTGAAAAAATCCTAGTGATCATAGACCAAATACCAGCAGACATGCAGTTTTGGTTGATTAGGCATCTCTGAAGAGATTAAAGGCTAGTCAGTGAAGTTTTTGCATTAGCAAAGCAGCTATTGTGGGTAGTAAGTCCAGCGGGTACTAAGCCTGCCTATGATCCCGAGATTGCCCCAGTTTTTTCAGCTGCAAGGTGATGTACCCATGATATTTTTGCAGCTTGGTTTACATTTCTTTGGAGAATAGAATGAGTCTGTGGAACTGTCTGCTACAGTTATGTTGGCAGTAGTGTCTCTGTGGCATAATTTCAGCTTTTGGATATCTATTACTAGTATTTTTGATATGTGCCCTTATCACTGGTATAAGATGATTTCATTGTTTTCTTGATTTGAATTGAATATTTCTAACAATAAGTTAATATGAGCATTTTTATGTGACTATTGGCCATCTGTTGATCTTCCCAGAGGAGTGTTTTTATCCCCACGTTTGATGGGTTTTTTAGATTTTGGAGGGTTCAACTTTGTGAATAATTTGTATATCCTGAATATGAACACTTTATGTCATGTGTTGACTACAAATATTTTCTCTCAATAGGTTAGCTGTTTTTTAATTTTTTGACATGTTACTTTTGTCATACAGAAATATTTTAGTGTGATATAGTACCATTTGTTCAGTTTTGATTCTGTAGCCTTTGCCATTGACATCATTTCACATGTCTCTTTTGAGGTAGGTCTTAAAGGATTCTGACTATGTTTTACTCAATGTACTTTTAAAACTCAGGTCAGATCTCTAGGTCTTTGATTCTCTATGAGTTGAGTTTTGCATACTATGTGAAATATGAATTCAGCTTTAGTTTATTACATGTCATTATCCAATTGTCCCAATACCAGTTGTTGAGGAGACTATGTTTATCCTATTTAATATTCTCAAATCCTTTGTCAAAAATTAATTGACCATAAACTTGAGGGTTCATCACTGGATATTCAGTTTTGATCCCCACTATTCTGAAAGTTTGTATTTGTTACCATTGATGATATTTTAATCACTTTGGCTTTGTTTCAGTCTTTATATCTTCAATTAGATAACAAAATGCCAATCAGTTTCTCAATTTTCAATATGGTTTGGCTATCTAAGGCATTTATGGTTCTGCACAAAGTTACTATTGACTATTCTAAGTTCTTTTCTTTTTTGTTTTTTTTTTTGGGGGGGTCACATCCGGCAGTGCTCAGGGGTTACTCCTGGCTCCATGCTCAGAAATCGCTCCTGGCAGGCACGGGGGACCATATGGGGTACCGGGATTCGAACCGATGACCTTTTGCATGAAAGGCAAACGCCTTACCTCCATGCTATCTCCCGGGCCCCGACTATTCTAAGTTCTTAAAGAATGTTGTCTGAATCTGGATAAGGATTGTATTGAATATATATAGCAGTTTTAGTAAGATAGTCATTTTGATAACATTGATCCAAAGTAGAATTAAGGAGGATTCTCGGGTCTGGAGAGATAGCATGGAGGTAAGTCATTTGCCTTTTATGCAGAAGGACAGTGGTTCAGATCCTGGTATTCCATATGGTCCCCTGCCTGCCAGGAGCAATTTCTGAGCATGGAGCCAGGAGTAACCCTTGAGCGCTGCCGGGTGTGATCCCCCCCCCCAAAATAGTAAGGATCCTCTTGTTAAAAGCCAGCATCCTCACAGCTTCCTCTCATCTTTGTTTTTTTTTGGGGGGGGGGGATTTTGTGGCCACACCCGGCTGCAATCTGCAGTTACTCCTAACTCTGTGTCAGAAATCACACCTGGTAAGTTCAGTGGACCACATGGTATGCTAAAGATTGAATTCGCATCCATCCTGGGTTGGCTGCATAAAAGGCAATGCCTTACCACTGTAATATCACTCCAGCCCCCTCTTATCTTATTTTTAACTGCAACTCTTTAGATATAAAAACGAGGCTGGAAAATATGGTAACTACCATGAGTTTTTTATTGCATTTTATTCTTCTATTTCAACAAAGTATTAACAAAAATGTGGGTTTATTATTCCTAGACTTTCAAAGAGTGGTTTCTAGACCTTTTTAAATCAATATAATGTGATCAATAAAAATAGTTTTATTGTAGGAAAAAGGTGACATTTTTATTTGAAGAAAAATTCTTTCTTCTTATTGTATCTCTTCTAGGTTGAAAATCTGTGATTTATAGAAAATTACAAATGAACTTGTTAATTCTCATCAAAGCCCAATAGCCTCAATTTTCTTTAGTAATCTCAATGTTCTTTATCACATACTAATAGCTAATTTAAAACCACTTTGACAATTAATTGTATTTTTATAAAATTATAGTCATACTTGGAGAATTTCTACATTAAAATCCATACCAAATAACATGTGTCCTATGATGTTTGTGGCTAAAATAAACACACTTTCATCTTTCTCATGATCTTCCACTACAACACCAAAACAAGAGCAAGTCTTTGATCACAAGGCATCCTCTTCACCTTTCCCAGAGTAGTTGATAATCCTTCAAATATAAAGTCTGCGGAAAATACCAGAATTTGTTGGGGTTTTTTTTTTTTTTTTTTTTTGCCGGGGGTACATTTTGAGGCCATACCTAGCTCTGGTCAGGAATTATTGTATGCTCTGTTGTCAGAGATTACTATTGGTGGGATCTCTTATTTAACTACTTTACTCTCTCTCTGACTCTCAGAATTTGTTTTTAATCAAACCTTGGTAGACATATAAATGATTGCCATGATGGAAAAAGTCTATAATTTTAAATTCTTAGAAAAAGGAGACATGGAAAAGCAAGGAACCATAGGAAAGAAGCAAGCCTGTCACAGAGAAAAATTGGAGGAGAAAATGTGTGAATGTAGCTTTGGGCTCATTAGAGAATGACACTGGAAATAGGTATTGTTAAAGCTGTGACTTTGTCCAAAAATGAAAAATAACAGATTGTTGACCAAACATATATAAACCTCTGAAATGGAACCAATAACAAGCTCATTCAATTTTTGGAAAGCCCTAATTTTGTTTGGAGGTGACAATTACTTGGCCTCTGGAGTTTTCACCATAATTTGACATATCAAAAATGACAATCTTATATTTACTTGCCTAGCTTTCTTGTGATTAAAGGTGGACTTGTGACATGCTAGTGCTCTGAGGGATAAATATAAAAGTGAAAAATATACTGACAAGGAATCATACATGCTCTCATCCCCCTTTATTTTTTGATGGCTGGAGCAATAGCAGCTATATTTCCATCATGACAATATGAAATAGAAAATTAAAAAAAAACATGTGTTACTTATGATATTGCTTGAAGTTATAAATTTCCTGGATCCCTAATGCAGAGCTGAAAAAGTAAACCTATGCTAATAGTACCTACCACAGAATTGATTATTATAAAATCAAGTAAATGTACTGATTTCTTTTAGCCTAGTCATAGTATTTCTAATGGTTTTTATCCCAATTTCTCAAGATAATACTAGAAACTTCTTTTTTCTTTTAGTGATATCTGCATACAGGACTTACTTCTTGCTCTGTACTCAAGGATCACTTCTACAGGCTCAGGGGACCAGATGTAGTGCCAGAGATCAAACCTGAATCATCTACGTACAAGGCAAGTACCCTACTCGCTGTACTAGAAATTTCCTTTGTCAGTGAAATTATTCTTTTAAAGGTTGTATTATCAAATAATATCTTGTTAAAAGCTTAATGCTTGTCTGAATATTAAATTACTAATAAAATCAAGTTGAGAAAAATACTGCAAAAATGTAGTCATTGAATGAGCACTGTAACAAGAGTAAATGGTGTGCAGTTACCTATTCCAATAGTATCTGTGAAAATAAACATTAGATAATATTAGCAGGGCTAATCAGGTGTAAAATACATAGACTAGAGTAGTTTGTCAAGACCTTACCATAATGAACACTGCATTTGGAATCTAATGTGATATAGAATTGTATTGCAAAATTAGGATGACCAACCTATATTTCCAAGAATCACTGTGAATATAGCATTTAAAGAGTTATTATAGATATATTAACATTAAGACACTAAAACATTCTCATAGTGAGCACTGTATAGTAAGTCTCTTCCAAACACATACTGTTTCTGTTTCTGTGGATAAAAGCTTTAGAAAATTACTATAGACCTTTATAAAGAGCAGTTGATAGACTATCTGCTCGATATAAACAGCTCTATATGTTGCTGTTTGTATTAAGGAGAAGATATGCCTTTCTATTTCTTCTTTTTTACTCCATTTGTTTTCTTCTTCTCACTAAACTATGGACCCTATGGTGTTCGAGACCTCTGCCATTTAACATTTGTGTTTCTTTATGCAATTATTGTAAATACCACACATGAGTGATAGATATTCTGTATTTATGCTTCTTCCTCTGGCTTGCTTCATTTAACATATCTTCCAGTTCTATCCATGTTGCTGAAAATTGTATGATTGTATCATTACTTACAGCTATGTAGTATTCCATTGTATATATGTACCACATCTTCATGGTCAATTGTTGGACATCTATGTTGATTCCAAGACTTAGCTATTGTAATGAGTGCTGCATTGAATAGCAGTGTGCATATATCCTTTTGAATGAATGTTTTTTTCAGTGCCAGGGATAGATACACAAGAGAGGGATTGCTAGGTCATATAGCAGCTCAATTTTGAGTTTATTTAGAACCCTTTATACTACTTTCCATTGGAGTTCTTCCAGGCAACATTCCCACTAGTAGTGGATGAAAGTTTTTTTTTCTCACTACTTCCACACCAATATAAATTTTTTCTCAGTATTTTTTATATGTGCCATCCTCACTGGCACAAGATGATATCTCATTGTTGTCTTGATTTGTATTTCCCTAAATGTAATTGATGTTGAAAATTTTTTCATGTATGTTTGGCCATCTCCAACATTACTCTTAATGGAGAAAAATGGAAAGCATATCTACTGCAGTCATGAATTAGGCAAGGGAATTCATTGTATTCATTCTTACTTAACATAGTGTTAGAAGTCCTAGAAAGAGCAATTAAGAGAAGGAAGTCAACGGAATCCAAATTTAAAAAAAAGAAATCCAAAGTATCTCTATTTGCAGAACACATGATGATATACACAGATAGTCCTAAAAAGTCCACAAAATCTTCTAGAATCAACAAACCAATATATCAAAGTGGCTGGCTAAAAATCAATACATAAAAGACAGTTTCATTCCTTTATACAAATAATGACTCAGAGGAGAAAGATATCAAAGAAACTATTTTATTTAAAATAGTGCAAGTCCCTAGGAATCAACTTTATAAAAGAGGTGAAAGACCTATACCATGAAAAATTTAAAACATTTAAGAAAAAATCGAAGATTACCTAAGCATGCAAAAACATCCTATGCTAAAGGATTGGAAAAATAAATATCAAAATGACCATCTGTTACTGAGTTCTATTTTCTTGCATCACTGTTAGAAATTCTAACCAACACATGAATTTGTTTTCCAAAATATACTCTCTGAATATCCCACGTCCTCATTTCCAGGTAGTTGTTTTCTTATTTTATGCTCATTTGGTCAATTCAGATCTCTCCTGACCTCCTGAACAAAAACTGCTTTCTTTATCTCCAACTTCGCAAATAGGAACTTGTAAAAACGTATTTTGATTGACAGAATTAATTTGCTTAAAAGTACTATATAATCAAGGTACGTTCTAAAAACCAATTTAAGGTGGATACTAGTGAATTAACTTTGCTTACTAATTGAAAGCTCACTTTAGAAAATTTATGAATTATAAAAAATGGAACTAATGTTTGTTTCAGTGAATGTTTTATTGTTTTCAGTATGACATGACTATCAACAAAAGTGAAGAGTTGAGTTACAGCACAGAGACTATACCCTGCTTTACCCAAACAAAGAATGCCTTCTTATTTCCTTTCACCCACCCTTTCTTGACTTATAAAGACCCACCTAGGTTTGATTATCATGAGAGTGTACTTTTGTCTGTTAATAACATATGCCCCTAATCCCATGTGGATTGAGAGTGGTCAATAATAATTTTAGGAGAGGTTTTTGGCACCCAGTCAGGGAAGCCCCTACATTTTTCTCTCTTATGTCTGTTTTGGTTTATTGATTCTCGTAGTGACCCTGCTTCAGATACTTTTTTGGGGGGTTGAATTATGGCAAGTGATCCCTTAATTTAAAGGACTTAATTGAAGCATTTTATTTCCCACTCACCCTTCATCTTAAATTGGTTCATAATATGCTCCATTAAATAGCATTTCTGCTTATGAGATTTTTACATAAAATGGCTTACATCACTGTCATTGAGATTTATGTTTTCTCTAAAGTAGTAGTGAATTGTATCAATCAGCAACAAAGTGAATATTTTCATAATTTAGCCAACTAATATTTGTATCTGCATACTTTAGGCAGTTAATTTCCTTAATTAAATATGGATCAGTTTGGATAATAAGCAGATACTAAAAGGAGATAAAGTGATATTTTAATGCCCCTTCAGTAACAATGCTGCATTCCATAGTGTCTATATTTTTAAAAGAAATGAAGATAGAGAGAAAGAGATAAAAAAAGGAAGAGAAAAGAAAAATCTTTGCTGTAGAGTCAGGCAAGGGGAGGTCAATAGGAAAGTTGGAGGACAAAGGTTGCCAGAAATGTATACTGCTGTATGGATAGATGTTGGACATTGTTGGAGAACTATGAACAGCTTTGTGACTATACCACACAGTGTTTCAGTTGAAAATTATTTTATAAAAGTATTAGATATTTTTTTTTTTTTGGTTTTTGGGTCACACCCGGCAGTGCTCAGGGGTTACTCCTGGCTCCATGCTCAGAAATTGCTCCTGGCAGGCACGGGGGACCATATGGGGCACCGGGATTCGAACCGATAACCTTTTGCATGAAAGGCAAGCGCCTTACCTCCATGCTATCTCCCGGGCCCCAAAAGTATTAGATATTAATAAAGATTCTCATTTATGTCTTATCCAGGTAGCATTTTAATGAATTTTATATACAGACATACAGGACCTTTGATAGTGATAAATATAAATATAACAAATTCCTGTCCTCAGGTAGTGCACAGTCTAAATTAATTAGAGAGGTCAGTTAGACACACAGATGCAGGAGATAGGAAACAGAAGAGAATATTTCCACATCTCATTATTGAACATAAGTTCAGAGTGGGGAGGAAGACATATTTTATTCTAGACTGGATCCTGGCTCAGAGTAACAGATAATATGCCTTGAGACTTAATAGTTCTGGCATGTGAAAAGCCTAAATTAGGTAACACTTAAATCCAAACTCATATGTTTTTTTCTGGTTCTTCATTGAAAACTAGTTACAAAATAATCCTGTTTCCACTTGGCTTTTCTCCATTAACAATCATAGGCTAGGTGAATATTTCTTACTTTCTGGTAGGCATTACACATGTTCCAGACATAAAGTTATGCATTACCTCTTTATTAGAATGAGCAAGTCATACCATGTGTAAGGAAACAGAGAATTAGAAAGACTAAATAAATTACCCAAAACATTTGGAGCTAGCTAGTTTCTTCAGAGTTCATAGTATGAACATCATCTACAAAAATCAGATGATTTTTTTGATTATTTATATATCTAGTTTACAATACTATACTCCCAGGGTCAGAGTGATAGCACAGTGATTAGGTCATTCACCTTACATGCAGTCAACCAGGGTTTAATCTCTGGCATCCCACATGATCTGTGAACCCACCAGGAGTGATTTCTGAGTGGCATCAGAATATCAAAAACTAAAACAACAAACAAACAAGCAAAAATTATACCCACATCAATTTTGCCCTTTCTTCCAAAAAAATATATTTATCCTAAAGGATTTTAAATTCACAGTGTTTGGGTGCTAGACATTATGGAATTATAGGAATATAAGGCATTTGAAAGAGGAAAACCAATCATGGCACTATCTTTTAAAAAATACCAAGGAGTCAACTAATTTCTATTTTTAAGAAAGAGAGCAAGCCCTACAAACAGAATTAGGTGAATACACAGCTGGTTCTCTTAGCAATCAACAGGAAAATGCCAAAGTTTCTGACTCATTGCATCCACTCTTGAGAGATGAGTGATAAGCTCCAAACAATCTGACATAAAACCAATAATCTCAGCAATTGCTGTACAACCTGAAAAACCTGAGTCATCCTGGCTCATACAAAATGAAAGATCAGAAGTGACATTTTAATATATTTTAACTCTTTTCAAAGGTTTTGGTGACGGTGTTTATTTTGTAAGCTTTATTATCTTTCCTCCAGGTTAAATTGGAAGACATTAAAAGACCTTACCAAATGAAGAAACTGAGAACCAATCATGCCTTTCACCATAACGTATGACTAATGGTAGATTCCTACTTTTAAGAAGAATGTCTTTCACTGAAAACTGCTTTTTCCTTTGTAAACTATTTCTTCTGCTTCAAAATTAAGTTTAAATGTGGCCTTCTAAGACAATTCTCACAGAAAGAATTAGTCATGCTCTTTTTCTGTGTACTTTCAAATGTCTCTGGTAGCCCTTGTGAAGTGGTTCTGGTAGGAGGAAGCTATTTTATATACCCACATTGATTATGTTGGAGAAAGGTCAGCAAATTACAGTCTGCAGGACAAATTTGACTAAGTGGGTTTTGTAGATTTTTTAAGATAAGACTAGTTTTATGTTTTTCAAAGAACATTAAAAGTTTTGTTTATGATGGAAAAAGTCTAGCATATTTTTTATTTGTCCTGTTACCAAAAAATTAAATTTAGGCCTGCATAATATGAACATATTTAAGTATATTGTCATTCATTCATTATCCAGTTCCACTTGGTTTTATTTTTATCTTCTCATTAAACTTAGTGCTTCATGCAAATATAAACATTGGACTATACAAAATATACCAAAATGTTTTCACAACTTCAAATTACTTGCTCATAATAGATCCTTCCTTATGGCTTGCTTGTTATTATGTGTACATGTTTATTTTGGCCTCACTTTAATAATTTTATTCTTATTTATCTTTATGATTTATTAAATACAATGGGTAAGCGGCTTGCTTTACATGCAGTCTTGTAGTACTGACACTAAATACAACTTCCCAAGCATCTCTAGGAGTTAACTTGATCACAGAGTTAGGAGTAAGCTGTGAGCACACCTGACAAGGGTCACAGATTCTGCCCTCTAAAAAGAATACTAATACAATAATATACAGGTGTACAAATATACTAATCGTCATTATATAGATCAATAAGGTTTTAATTAAAAATCATAACTCCTGTGAACTTGTGGAAGTTTTCCATTACACCGGAAAGATTCTTAATTTATTATTTATTCTGATATATAGTACATTATAAATAAACTACCACAGACTTATGTATTAGTGACTGGCTCTTTTAGTTAACATGTTTTTGAAAATTACCATTAGATGTGAGGTCTTCATATATGATAACAAGAGATGACTGAGAATAGTCAAAGCAGAACAATTCTCTTTAAGAAGAGTATATAAAGCTCCACCCGTGACAAGGAAAAAAAATTATACCTAAGCAGTACAAAAATCAATGATAGAATCTCTCCAAAATACTCTGCCCCTAATACTTTACCCACAATCAATGAAAAGAGTATAAATCTCATACTAGAGACCTCTAAAGAGTCTCTTTGATGATTAGGGATTTCATACTCCACATAATATATACCAAATTTGGGGACCTTCAGTAAAGAAACATTTTAACCCCTACAAGAAAAACTAACTTTGAGAATTAATGTGTTCTGTGACTAGAAGACACAAAAGGAGATGGAGAAAGGGTAAGTATATGGGCAGATATCCATGCATCTGACACAAAAATATAAATTTGAAAAATATTTGTGGAGACTCATAAGCTAGTTTTGAAAGCATTTACCAAAAGACAGGATATGTTGAAACTTTCTCCAGCCATGTTTTAAAACTTCCCACTTAATCTTATAAAATCCAAAGTTGGGGTCACACTTTTAGCACATCACTTATCTTGACAGAAACTAGAATCACCACCATGCTCTTTTGCTGTGTTTTTGGCACTGCAAAACAGCATGGTTATATAGCTCTGTCTAAGCAGATCATAATCCAGTCCTTTATCCCAAATATCGTATCCACTATAATGCCTATTGTGTCACTAACTTTAGCCAAAAAAAAGTCCTCAGGAAACATAGGCTGAAGGAAGCTCTTTTTTACTTTTGTTTGCTTGTTTTTTGAAGTGATACAACTGCAGCACACAGGGCTCTGCAAAATAAATAAAAAAAAAAAACAAAAAACAAAAAAAAGGAAAAGAATAAATAAAAAGTAAGTAGGCTGTCTACAAAGGCTCAAGAGAAAAGAAAAGTATTAGGACAAAGTTAAATGATAAAGCACTAGACTTACACAAGTCTATTCTTCCAAGACTGTGAGAGGCAATATATAGTAACAAAATGGAAAGTCAAGCAACATAAAGAAAACAGAGGAATAAGTTCTGAACATATGTACAAGAAGGAACCTCAGAATGATGCCATTACAATAAAGCAAAAAATGGCAAGATTCCAGAAAAGAAAATGTCAAACTAAAGTCACAAAGATGCTTATTGAACTGGGAGAAGAATGAATGGAAAAAGTGAGAACTTCAAAAAGAAAATGCAAGAATCAAAAATGAAACCATAGGACTAAAAAATACATAATGCTGGACTAAAAATGCTATAGAGTGATTCAACAAAAATTTTATAAAACAAAGCAAATAAGTAAGCTCAAATATATTTGGTCTCCCAAAGAAAGAAATGACAAAAGTAATTTAAAATAAAAGCAAATTAGTAGATCGAGCAATGAGATGGAGAGTGCAGCAGTGTGGGTGGCTGATAATTTGTATTTAGGAATTTATTTGGCATCAACCTGAAAGCATGAAGGCAGGAGTCCTTTGAGAAGCAGAAAGGAAGGCTGCCAGCATCAGCCAAGAATGTTGGAACCCCTAAGAAAAGCTTCCAAAAAAAAAAAAAGACCATAGCAAGAATATAAAAAAGAGCACCAAAATTTCTTAGCCCACATGGAAATTACAAAGTGGAGGCAATATAGGAAAAACCATTTAAACCATCTTTATATAGGCAAGCAGGATACATTCCCCTTTCTGGTATTAGCTTCCATCTAGCTACATAAATAAGCCATGAAAAAGAAATAAAACCTATTTAAAATGAAAAGCAGAAAAAATTATTCACATATGATGTGATTTTATATGTAGAAGACACTACATATTCCACCTCAAAATTGTTATAACGGATAAATTCAACAGCTGGAAGATAATAAAGTAATTACAAAATCCAGTTGTATTCCTTGACATCAACAACAAACTCTCAGTAAAAAAGGAAATGCAGAAAGCAAGTCAATTTATATGTATATCAAAAATTACATAACATACTTAAGAATAAACATAACCAAGAAATAAAGGAATTTGGACAGATTATTTTTGTTTTCCTTTGGACAACTCGAGGGTCAGACACATGCATGGCAAACACCTACCTACTGTTCTATCACTCCAGATTCTGACATGCTTTTACCATGTGATGATGGTGAAAAAAAATTACAGTAAGAATATTTTAAAATGTCTCTGTCCATAAGATAAACTAAGGAAATCTGGGGTCATTGATTTTAGTTATGATGTTTTGAAGTTGTGTAACTAGAAGTCAGACGATTGTAAAGTTAAAAATATAATGACTTATAAGCAACTGTAAAAGTTGGTATCTAAATATTTTTTAAATAAATTTGTTAAAAAATGACAATAAAAAGAAATACAAGGAAATTACCTTTGTTGAAAACAGAAAATGGGGCCGGTGAGGTAGCGCTAGAGGTAAGGTGTCTGCCTTGCAAGCGCTAGCCAAGGAAGGACCTGGGTTTGATCCCTAGGCATCCCATATGGTTCCCCCAAGTCAGGGGCAATTTCTGAACACTTAGGAGTAATCCCTGAGCATCAAATGGGTGTGGCCCTAAAAACCACACACACACACACACACACACACACACACACACACA
>PVKC010006569.1:0-22510 GCA_004027635.1 Crocidura indochinensis
AAAAAAAAAAAAAAAAAAAACAGATTTAAATAAATGCTTTCAAGTGTGAAAAGTTACATTGAACACAGTTTTATTCTCTGATTTAGCTTCTTTGCACATTTAAATTTTCACATATTTAAGAGACACATGGTTGATTTAAATATAAAACAAATGTCTAACTTTCTTTTAAGAATACTCAGAGTAAATAAAAATATTTTCTACTATAAAATATTTATCATTTTATTTAAAGTAGCAAATGGCTTTTTTTTCCATATCACTTTACTTCCTTTCATTTTGACCCGTTTCTTTTGTTCCCTGTTTTTCCCTTTTTTAAATAATATTTTATTTAAACACCTTGATTACAAACATGATTGTGGTTGGGTTTCTGTCATGTAAAGAATACTCCCCATAACCAGTGCATCATTCCCATCACCAATGTCCCAATTCAGCAAATGATTTTAAAAGGAGAGCATCAATATTTTTTTCATAAAATTTACTCGATCACTTTAATACACATCACATTATCTGCCTCATTGTAAATTATGGTAAGTAATAACCTCATATTGTTTTTTTTTTATGAGATGAACCATGGAGCTCATCCAGGGGATTAGTTTAGTTTGCCCAATGCGCTTTTATAATAAAAAATTGAAAAACTATATATATTGTATATATATATATATATATATACATACAAAATATTCTTTTTAAAGGATATGACTTAAAAACTGCTTTGAGGGGACCAGAGCAATGGCACAAAGGGTAGGGCATTTGACTTGCATGCAACCCTCCTGAATGTCAATCCCTGTCATCCCGTATTTCCCCTGAGCCTGCCAGGAGTAATTTCTGAGTATAGAGCCAAAAGTAAACCTGAGCTCTACTGGTGTGCTCCCTCAAATCCCTCCCTCAAACAAAACCTACTTTAAGAGTCTTGCTCATATTGGGAACAGAGTGGTTGGGAGACTTATTCAAGTAAGTTACCCTGTAGACAAATTATCATCTTTGGAATGTGCTCACCAGATCTCCAGAGACTTTTATGCTGTGCTCATCCTTCAATGATAATCTTTATTTACATAACTGAGAACTGACCATTGCATTTATTTCTTGTTCACCTTTGTCAGTAACTGCACCACAGTATCTCTTTCCTTAAACTAAAATGTAAACAAGTTGTCCATGAAGTAATTCAAAGCTGACTTCTGAATTTCAAATAAAAGAATTTGCACTGCTTATAAATCAAAGAGCCTATAGCCAAAGAAATACTGTAGAAAGTATCAAGCCTGTCTGGACACAGGTGCCTTAAGCTATTGTGGCACAAACTTATGTTCTATTTCCCCTTTTCCACACAAAGACTGCTACTTTTTCCTAAAAGGTGGCCCAGGTAAAACAAAATTATATTTAATACCCACCCAAAGCTTTTTAAAATCTTGATTATCCTATAAATAGAAGCTGCTAGTAGTATTTTCATTTTATAGAAGAAAAAATTGAGACAAGGTGAGATCTTATTACAGAAGGTTACTCAGTAAATTGGTAGGAGAAGTTTTCAGTGATCTATAAAGCACTTAAAATGAGAAGCAAAATTGCCTTGAGTTCCCATTACACTCTGGAAGAATTTAAAGCTCGTCTTTTTTCCCCCCTATTTGTATTTGTATCTACATAGCAGGAGACTTTTATTTTCTATTTTCAACAGTATCAGGCTTTTGAATTAAAAGTGGATGTTATGTGGTATGGTTTCTAGTACCTGTGTATTCCCAGCCCCATTGAAAATGCCCTCCCTTAGTTTTTTTAGGGTTCTACTTTGAGTTTCTATCACAAAAAGTCATGCTTATGGGTGGGGTCTGGGCAGCAGTTTTAATATTTCTATGTAATATTAATTTATATTACCAGTTTATTCTTGTATAAAATGTCCTAAAAGTTGATTTTTGATGAGGAAAACTGAGTTTTCAAAAAAAATCATTGGTTTCTAAGAAGAAAAGATATAGAGCATATATGTAGCATTATTTTTTCTTGCTTTTTTTTTTGCCAAACCCTCTACTCCTTAGATTTTACTTCTGGCTCTGTGCTCTAGGATTGCACCTGCCTGGCCTGAAAAACTACATAGGATGTCAAGAATCAAATGCAGATTGGTCAGATGCAAGGAAAATGCCTTAACCATTGAATTATTATTCCAGCCCCTAAGAATAATTTTTGCATCATCTAAGTATGCACAGAGAAACTGTCTCACTATTCTACATATAAAGTAAGATTAAAATGCAAGCAACTAAAATGTAATTAACCCTTGTTAATTGAAAAATAATGGTCAAGGTAATAAGTACATAAAAGATACACCGTAAATGCAAAAAATAGGATTAGTCATTCAAATTATAAGTAAGCTTACATAGATAAGTTTAAGTACAAATCATACCCTAGTCTGGTATTTTCTAAAAAAAAAAGAAAACAAACAAACGCAAAACAGAAGACAGACTATATTTATCACTGTTAATATACAACCTAGGACAAGTAGGTAGTGGGTCCCCAAACAATTTTGTTGTCAAAAAAGTAAAATACTTTCTAGTGCAAGTCTGGAGTTCTCCTAAAAATGTTTGCATGGAAGAATCAAGATATACAATGAAATTGTCTTATGGTTTTTCCTTTGCCTGGTTCCTCTAGACAAAAAGAAAATTTACAAAATAGGTGTGGGGGGCGTAGAAGAAGAAATTTATCAGAAGAAACGTACAATTGTGAGTCATTCTGTATGTCTGTTTTTATGTTTGTGTGTTTGTTTTGTTTTGTTTTTCTGCTGCAGTTCTTGGAAATGCCAGTTGTCCCAGACCACATCAAATCATTTTCTACCTAGCATTTAGCAATCTGAGCAAAGAGGATATATTGAGTTTGAATATTGTAAGAAAATTTAAAGGTGAAATAGTTTCAGATATTAACCATATTTCATTGCCAAGAACTATAAAGAATATAAAGTGTGTCTGATAGACAAATTATTTCATAGGCTTAAGTTTGCCATAGTTCATAAATGTTGGGATATGACAGATCTCTATTCAGAGACAGAGAACCATTTGCTAATCATGTAATATCGTAGCCAGAGAATAATAATGTATTGCTAATACTGCAACATTTGTGGGACTTTTTTGGCTGCCAGGCCTTCTGAAAGTACAAGAATGTGGGGGAGGGTGCCACGCTCACTCCAAAAGAGTTCTATGATGTCAGCCCAAATGCTGGCATACCTGAAGTTTTGATCAGTTTTGGTGTCTCTACAGAGCTCAGTGGTTGAGTGGTAAAGATGTGTTATTGACAAAGTGGCAGTTGTGGGTGGTGGGTGTAGCGGGTTTGGCTTTTACATAGCAGGGACTAGGCTTGCCCTCTTTTCCAAATTACCAACTTTTACCACTATGTTGACAGCGTACCCATCATGTTTTATGGCTCATATGAAGACATGGTGATTTGCATTTCTGAGAGACATGTTTCTTATAGTAATAAAAAAATGAAATACTTTAAATATAAAGGAGAACATAGGATCACAGCAGATTCCCTATATAAAATAGTTTTAGGCAAGAAAAGAGTGGAATGGCAAAATATAAATTATAAATAAAAAAATAAAAAAAGGTTTTAACCTAGAGGCCACTACCCAACAACTTCTCATTTAAATGGGAGAGAAGAATCATTCTCAGTCAAAAACATTCACATTAACCAAACCAGCTTCGAACGAACTACTAAATGACCACTAATATAAAAATAAATAACTGACTGTAGAAGCAATAACCCTGTTGCAAGTCATTCCTTTATGGGACTGACTGATGGAGGGATGGAAGATGAGGTCTTTCTCCTCCAGCTCAGAGCACACATCTGCCACCCTGTTCAGCCGGCGGTTCTGAGGTGAATGTGGTGGGTATAAAGCTAACAGGTAGTGGGCCTGGAGAGATAGCACAGCGGAGTTTGCCTTGCAAGCAGCCGATCCAGGACCAAAAGGTGGTTGGTTCGAATCCCGGTGTCCCATATGGTCCCCCGTGCCTGCCAGGAGCTATTTCTGAGCAGACAGACAGCAGTAACCCCTGAGCACCACCGGGTGTGCCCCCAAAACAAAACAAAACAAAACAAAAGCTAACAGATAGTCAGGCTTCAGAAGATATCAGCTTTATTCAGTGGACAAGGCTGAAACCAAAAGCCCCAGAATCAGTCCTCCCACAAAAGCTCTTGCCTTCCACATTATACATCAGAATCAGGTACTACCCTGGGTGGGAGCAGAATCAGGTACCACTCTAGGGTGGGAGCAGAATGCCAGGTCACACCCTAGGGTAGGGTACAATCACCATCAGGGTAGGATCAGTAATATAATAATCCCATGGAAATATTTACATACACAACACAACCCTACCCAGTAAAATGGAATAATAGTCTTCTATATCAATAGTATCTTTGAATGTCAGTTGACTAAAGTTTCCTATCAAAAATCACAGTGTGGAAGATTAATCAGGAAAAAATAACACATAAATTTTCCACTGAGACAATTCCCATCTAAAAACTCAGGATAGACAGGATGAGAGTAAAAGGATGGAAAAGAATCTGGAAAATAACACTGTAAAATAACAAAAAATAAATAAGAGGCTGGGATAACCATGTTCATATTAGAACAAATAGCATTCAATGTAAAGAAAGTAATTAGATACAAGAATGAACACTATTGATCAGAGGAGCAATAGAACTACTAACTAATAAATTTATATATATATATATATATATATCAAATATTGGATCAGCAAAGTTTGTAAGGTTTTTGCTCATGACCTAGAGAAACATATTGATGGAAACATGATAGTGGTGGTAGTTTCAGCACACTCTGCTCATCACTGGATAGATCCATTATGCTGAGTATTAGTAAAGATATAAGAGCCTTAAGAAACTAGAAAAGCTGGAACTAATGGCTTTCAATCAGTCCATTAGAATACATGGCCTTCCATCCTCAAAAAGCTTAATATACAGTCATCTCTGTTGCACAAAGAACATTTTCCAGGATAGTTTACACTTTAAAAAGTAACTCTAACATAAATTTGCAAACATAAGAATCTAATCAAACAAGCATCTAATCATACCACAATGCTACAGAGATTGGAATTGACTGTAAATGATGTGGAAAGCTCTTAACACTTCAAGACTAAACACCACGCTACTTAATAATACCTGGATAAAAGATGAAATAAAATAAAAAATAAAAATGATCCTTGAGATTAATGATTATGAAGAAACAAGTTACCACAATATATGGAACACAACCAAAGCAGTAATTAGGAGGAAACCCATAGCAATGAGGCATATATAAGGAAAGAAGAAAAAGATAAAATTAACAACCTAAACATACACCTTAAATGTCTGGAGAATGAACAACAAAGGATACCAAACCCTAGTAAAAGGAAAAAATTAATAAAAACAAGAACAGAATAGCTTGAGTCCTAGTATAGTGGGAGGGGCATTTGCCTTGAATGCAATTAACCTAGGTTAATTTCCCAGAATCCCATTTGATCCCCCATCTCCTGCCAGAAATTGTGTTAAATCTTTACAATACTTTGGGAAGCATTGCCATTTTAATGATGTTAATCCTTCCAATGCATGAACAGGGTATGTGTCTCCATTTCCTGTGTCCTCTTTTATTTCTTGAGTCAGTGTTTCATAGTTTTCTTTGTATAGATCCTTCACGTCTTTAGTTAAATTGACTCCAAGATATTTGTGTTTGTGTGGCATTAATGTGAATAGGATTTGCATGTTAATTAATGTGAATAGGATTGTTTTTTAAATGTTCATATATTTCTTCTCTATCATTGAGTATAAGAAGACCATTGATTTTTGCATGTTAATTTTGTAGTCTGCCACTTTGCTATACAAATCTGTTTCTAGATTAGAAAAAAATCTAACCTCATCAAAAAAAGGGGAGAAGAAATGAATAGACACTTTCTCAAAGAAGAAATTCAAATGGCCAAAAGGCACATGAAAAAATAAATCACTAATCATCAAAGAGATGCAAATCAAGACAACAATGAGGTACCCTCTCATACCACAGAGACTGGCACACATCACAGAGAACAATTAGTGCTGGTGGGGATGTAAGGAGAAAGGAGCTCTCATTTACTGCTGGTGGGAATGCCATCTAGTCCAGCCTTTATGGAAAACAATATGTAGATACCTCATAAAACTGAAAATGAGCACCTATATGACTCAGCTTTACCACTCCTCGGGAAATAACCTAAGAACACAAAAATATAATACAAAAAGGCCATTGCACA
This sequence comes from Crocidura indochinensis, assembly GCA_004027635.1. NCBI lineage: Eukaryota > Metazoa > Chordata > Mammalia > Eulipotyphla > Soricidae > Crocidura > Crocidura indochinensis. The sequence goes on from PVKC010006569.1 coordinate 6,240, forward strand.
CCTATATTCATTGCAGTGCTACTTACAATAGTCAGAATTTGAAAAGATGCCCAACAGATGAGTGACTAAAGAAGTTGTGATGCATATACACAATGTAATACTATGCAGTTGTCAGCAAAAATGAAGTCATGAAATTTTTCTATACATGGATGGACATGGAAACTATTATACTGAGTGAAATAAGTCAGAGGGAGAGAGACAGACACAATAATCTCACTAATCTGTGACATTTAAGAAAAGTAAAAAACATTATTATAATAATACCAGAGACAATAGAGATGAGGCCAACCCATGGTATGAAGTTTACCACAAAACAAAAAGGTAGTGAATGCGGTTAGAGAAATAACTACATTAACAACTATCATGATGTTGGTAATGAGTGAGAGAAATAGAATGCCTGTCTAAAATACAGGCAGGGGGTGGGGGAAGAGGGAAATGAGGGACATTGTTGGAGGGGATGTTACTCTGGTGAAAAGGGGTATTCTTTTCTGTAACTGAAACCCAATTACAAACATATTTATGATCGTGGTACTTAAATAACTATATTATCAAAAATACATTATGATTAGGTGGCTTTCATCCAGGGCCAATATTTGAAAATCTAAGCAAAAATAAAAATTCTATGGTCATATCAATTTAAACAGAGAAAGCTTTTGACAAGATTAATCACCCATTCATGATTAAAAAACTCTGCCAATAAGATTGGAAGGAAGTGTCCTCAAGACAGTAACAACTCTCTCTCTCTCTCTATATATATATATATATATATCCATATAAAATTCCTCTTTTCCCTTTATTTATTTATTGATTGATTGATTGATTTATGTTTTGGGGACCACACTCAGTGGTGCACAGGACTCACTCCCTACCTGCTGTGCTATCGCTCTGATCCTTCCAATATTATTCTTTTTGTTGTCGCTATTGTCTTGTTATTGTTGTTGTTTTGGGGCCATATCCAGTGGTGCTCAGGTTTTATTTCTGGCTCTGCACTCAGAAATTAATCCTGACAGTCTCAAGGAACCATGTGGAAAACTGGGGATTGAAATTGGGTCAACCATGCAAGGTAAATGCCTTACTCACTGTGCTATTGCTTTGGCTTGCCAATATTATTCTTAATGTTGAGAAACAGAAAACATTCCCACTGAGGCCAGGCCCCAGGCAAGGATGCTCATTGTCTCCATTCTCATTCAACATTGTTAGAGATCCTTGCAACAGCTAGATCAGAAAATCAAAGGTATACAAATGAGAAAAAGGAGAAAGTCAAATCATTTATTTTGTAAATGACATGATATTAAAAAAAAAGTATTTTAGCAAGAGGTGAGAGGCCTATATCATGAGAACTTCAAAACACTCAAGAAAGAAATTTAAGAACATAAAGCAGAAAAACATTCCATGCTTGTTGGTGGAAGAATCATTACTATCAAAGTAACTATCTTACCTAACCTTCTATATAGATTCAATACAATCCCTATCAAATTCTGGCAACATTCTTCAAGAAATTATAACATCAGGCAACATTCTTCAAGAATTTAGAACAGCCAATTATAAAAGTTTGCGTGGAATTATAGAAGATCCCAAATAGCCAAAAACATACTAAAAAATAAGAAACTGTCACTCATTACCTAACTTGAAACTGCACTATAAAGCCATATTTGGTTACAAAGCAGTTTTGGAACAAATAGGTTAGAATATCTAGAAACAAACCCAAAGTAGATAGTCAACTAATTTTAACAAAAAAATCTAAAATATTAAATGGAATTAAGACAGTCTCTTTAACAAATGGTGTTTGGACAATAAGATAGCCACATATAAGAAATTAAAGCTGCATCCCTCTCACATTTTACACAAAAGTCAACTCAAAATGGGTCAAAGACCTTGATTCAGTCCTGTGTCAATAAACTACATCGAAAAAACTATAGACAGATTGCTTCAAGACCTAGAGCTCAATGGAGTCTTTATTAACATGATGCCAATAACAAAGATTTCAGAATCAAAACTAAACAAATTGAATTTATCAAACTAAAAAGTTTCTGTATGGCAAAAGAAACATGGTCTAAAACTAAAGAAACAGTATGAGAAAATATTGTACTCAACAATAATATAAAGAGTTGATATCCAGGATATACAAAATACAAAAATAACCCTCAAAATCTAATAATTCCAACAAAAAAAATAATTCCAAAGAAAAAAAAAAGAAAATGAAAAAAAAGCCTCCCTGAGGAAGGCTGAAAGATAACCAATATGCACAAGAAAAATTCTCATTACCATTTATCATTAGGGAAATTTAAATCATGAAGACAACAAAATATCATCTTATACACATATTAAAAATACTGGTAATCTATATTGGCAGGGATTTGGTGAAAAAGGAACTTTCGTCCACTATTGGTGGAAATGTTGTCTGCTACAACCCCTATTGAAAACAGAATGGAGGGTCCTTAGTAAACTCAGAATTGCGCTACCATATGACCCAGTGATTCCACTTTTGAATATCTATCTCTGAGCACAGAAATCATCTATGAGCACTTCTGGGTATGACCCAAACCTCTCTCCCGAAAATAAGAAGCAGAGCAAAACAGATATTTTCTCAAGAAGACATATAGACAGTCTACAGACACATGAAAAATTGCTCAACATCACTGAGTAGGGAGGAAATAAACAAGCAAATAATGACATATAATCTCCATATCAGCAAGAATAATTCATTAAAATATCCAATATTGGAACCAAAGTGATAGGACAGCAAGTAGGTTGCTTGCCTTCCACATAACTAACTTGTGTTAGATACACTACACCCCAATGGTTCCTGAAGATCCATTAGGAGTGATCCCTGTATGCAAATTCAGGAGTTAGCTCTGAGCAAAAACAGAAAAGCAACAACAAAAATTTCAGAAATTATCAGGATGATAGTTATGCAATGAAACAGGAAGTCTCCTACTCTGCTGTTGAGACTATTGTCTGGTTCAATATGAGAACTCAGAAACTCAAAACCTAAACTTCTATGTGATCCAACATTTCTAATCCAGGGAATCTATTTCAAGAATACAAAGAAGTATTGGGGCTGGAGAGGTGGTAAGGCGTCAACCTTGCAAGCCCTAGTCTAAGACAGACCTCAGTTGGAACCTCTGGCATCCCAAATGGTTCTTCAAGCCAGAAGCAATTTCTGAGCTAATATCCAGGTGTAACCCTGAGTGTCAAATGAGTGTGGCCCCAAAGAGGAAAAAAAAAAGAATACAAAGAAGTATTGATTCATATGGCATCTAGCTCAAGAATACAGAGAAGTATTGATGCACATGGAAATATGCACAACTTTGTTCATTGCAACATTATTTACAAGAGCCAAGATCTTGAAATAACCCCAATGTTCAATAGATTTAATAAAGAAACTGTGGTATATAAACACAGTATAATACTAAGCTATAAGAAAAGATGAAATTTAAGGCCAGAGAGATAGCACAGTCGGTTGGGTGGTCAACCTGGTGTTGGATTCCTGGCATCCCATATGGTCCCCAAGTCTGCCTGGGGTAACCTCTGAGTGCTGCTGGGTGTGACCAAAAATGAAGTAAAAAAAGAAAAAGCACAGAGCCAGAAGTAACTCCTGAGCAGTGTCAGGTATGAAGGTGTGAACTGCCCCCAAAAAAGATGAAATCTTTTATTTTATTCCAATGTAGATGGAAAAAGGCATATTAAATGAGTCAAAAGAAAATAAAAATATCATTTATTTATAGATATAAACAAGAAAAGAAATACTCCATCATCAAGCCATAAAAGTCTTGAGATATGATTGTATCATAAAATACTAATATTAACCACTATTATAAATTATAATACCACAATAAAAATTTTAATTATGAAAAGTAGATGAATATGGAAACAGGAAATGGCATAAATGGCTCAAGAAAAAATGGAAAATCTTAGTATACCTATAGAAAATAAGTGATTCAGGCTTATTAAAAGTCTCTCCCACAAATGAAATTCTAGATCTATATGCCTTCATTGATTAATACTATCAAATATTCAAAGAAGAACTAATAGTTACTAGATGAATAATTTCATAAACTAGGTTGTGATAAAACACTCATCTAATTAAGTCAGTATTACCTTGATACCAAAATCACATAAGAATATACAAAACTCATCAAATTATATTAATAATTATGCTCATTTTACATATCAATTACACCTCTATGAAGCTACTAAAAGAATAAAAGATGCCTCTTACTTTCATTCTTACTTTAATAATCACTAAGTGACATGATAAGGCAAATAATACCAATTTTTATAATATTTGTAGAAGTCTGTAGTTATAGCAAGATTATTTTCTTTTCATGGAGCTGTACATTCACTACACCTTTTCTATATATTGTGCACATATCTGAACTTAACCATAAAAACCGTTGTTTCTAAACATGAATTTTTATCAATAAGTTCTATGATGCTAGAAATTATAATGCAGTAACTTTATCACCATAAATGTTTTAGGCATTTTCCGAGAGAGGGATACAATTCAGAAGCATTCTTTGTTAAATATAATATTTTCAAATAAACAAAATGATTACAAAATAACAATTGTCTCTTCCAACAAATGTTGATTATAGACATCTTCTAAAATTGAATGACTTCTGCTTTTTATTTAATGAGGCAACAATGTATTCTTAAACAACCATTTCTTGTATTACATTTATTCCACAGAAGTAAAATTGTTAAGGAAACAATTTACCAGTATCATCTTAGACCCCTTGTTGGCTGTAGCATTTGCACTGTAATGCTCATATTGTCAAGATTTCACTAGACTGCTATTCATTCTCTTCTTGTTACCCATGAGCCTAAAAGCAAATTCCCAGCAACACATTAAGAGGCATAAAACAATTCTTGAAAAATAATTAGATTAGATATGAAGCAATATAGAAAAGTTAGAGATTGGGAATTACACTTATCAAGTTGCACAAAAGAAATGTCATTTGTGACATCTCTAAGGAACCTGTTGTGACTGTTTGGTATACTGTACCTAAGATTTGTCAGACTGCTGCATAGTTTTTGGATTCAAAGAAACAAGTATTCATATATCTTATACACTGGTCCCAAGATGAACAATTTGTCTGCCATTGTTTATTCTTCTTTCAAGAAAACTAAGTGTATTTTTTATAAGTAAAAAAAGTAAAAAAGCTGATACTGAGGGAACGTGTGTGTGTGTGTGTGTGTGTGTGTGTGTGTGTGTGTGTGTGTGTGTGTGTGTATGTTCAACTGAGTTCCTGACTCATGAATATGTCTCATATATTTCCTGTTTTTCCTGTGCAAACCAATTTAGGAATGCTGAACTCAGTCATAACTAAATTGTTATAGTCAGGAAAAAGAATAATGCAGATGACTGAAATCTACCCAAAATCTCTCACCTCTATCTTCCACCTTTCAGGGTGTTATTCCTCAAACATACTAAAAAGTAGTAATTTGTCATTTTAAATCTATATGCTTTGGAAAAGAGCCACAAACAGGCAATTAAATTTTGAAAAAGGAAAAGAGAAATAAAGGGGGAAAAGAGGAAGAAAATTGGGCAATAATTTAACAAGAAAACTAAAAAAAATTAGAAGGTTTCTTTAAAGTTTTTCTTAAATAAGACACACACTTGTGTGCTTATTTTTTGAATATAGTTCAAGTAAGATTTTTGGAATTTAACCAGTCAAGTATTGCTTTTTTTATAAGCCATTCTATGTACTTTAACAGTATTTTTTTTTACTAATATGCCACCTAAAAGAATGCAAGTATTTAAAATTAGAACTTGCCTTTTAGTATATTTCCCTTGACTCTCCTTTTCTTTTCTCTCTTTCCCCTTCTCAACCTCATCAAATTTATAGTTTTAAAGAAAAGCAGTGGGGCAATCAATTAGTAATCTCAAAATGACACATTACCACTTACTTGGAAACTAAAAAAATTTCCAAATACTTTCCATTCTAATAATGAAATAAGACAATTACAGATTTAACAGTTCTATAATTCTCATTGCTCTAGTGATTTCCCAAATATTTTCATTATATGATAGAAAATGACTTTTCTGCTCAGTATACCAGATAAATCTGACCATGAAGTTACTTACAGGGAAACTGAAAGGTGTTGGTCTGTGCTTTTATTGCTCTATTTATAGAATTATGGCTAAGCCTAACATTACCTTATATTATAACTCATGAATAAATTATGTAGTCATCTTTCTATCTCAAAAATTTTGAATTCTTGTCCATGTGAGAAATAAGATTATTCCACAGTCTGGCCATTTGGTTTTACAATTATCTTACATCAGAAGAAGAAATGTTTCTGTGCAGTGACCCTTTCTACTATCTCTCCTCTAACCAGAGACAATTGCCCAATTACCTCTCCTTTGTAAAAGGCTAAGTCTCAATGTTACAATGTTGAGAAGTCTGATCTACGGATTCCCCCCATACACCCTTTTAAATTTTGGGTTTTATTTTGTCCATCTTTGTAATGTTGATGAATGTTGGATGCAAATGACTTGAATGGAATTAAATTGCTTTCAGTTTATATCAATAATAAATTCAGGAACATGGAGGGGAAAAGAATTTAACATTTTGCTGAATCACTTAATGTCTAAGATTCAGACTAATTGTATGTTACATTTAACAAATGAGATTAATCCCACCTTTGAGCAACTCTTCTTTCGATAATTAAACAAAATCAAGTGCGCAAAACTCTTAGCAGATAGTAGTCTAACTCTTAAGTAGCTCTTTTTTTTTTTTCCTGAAGTCTGCTACTTGATTAGAGTGTTGTTTTTAGTAGACCAGTCATGTATTAAAATGGTGCAACATACAGGTTTTCAGCCTAGGAATACACAAAGTTCCTTCATGGGCTAGAATATTTGAATCATTTAAAAAAAAAGCCTCATTAACAAATCCAATATTTTTCTACGTACTCTTACTTAAACCTGACCAATTCCAAGACACTTCTACTCATGTTGATGACAGAATACAAAGTTCCCTTTTCAAAAATTCCTGTCAAATTACTTGTTCTAAATTGACATTCCCCCACACAAAAGCATTCCTTTAAACTATTAGATATTTGAGACCAGAGCATTGGCGTAGCAGTAGGGCATTTTGCCTTGCACTGGGCTGACCTAGGACGGACAGTGGTTCAATCCCGGCATCTCATATGGTCCCCCAAGCCAGGAGTGATTTCTGTGGCCCCAACCCCCCAAAAAAAACATAAGTAAATAAATACATAGATAGATGAATAAACTATTAGATATTTGTTACCATGCCTTATTTTTAGTTTTAGTTTTCTTGCATGATAAAGAAACAAGTTGAAAAATCAACGGCCACAAACTCTAATTTGGAAACATGTATGTAAGTCCTCTTTGCTACAGTATTTTAAAAATAAAATTTAGTAGTTAATACTAAGTTTACAAAATTCAAAATAGCATTGATTTTATCTGTTAACTGATAATAATAATTGTAATAAGCATTCAATTAAAAGGAAAGCTTAACACACAGTTTTATGGTTTTACTTATTTAAGGTTAAGTTTTAATTTATATTCATTTTTTGACACATAAACATTGAGAGGATGATCAACAAAAGACTTTCAAGCAAGAAAAATATAACATTCTTGAGAAATAATGTAATCAAAATACAATTTTAATCAAAATAAAAAAGAAAGAATTGTTAATGAATTTTTTAAATCAGTGGTTCTGAGTACTATATTACTATATTTAGAGCCCCTTAAAAATTTTTAAGTGTGATCTAGTTATTATATTTTTAAATAATTGTAAAATCTGGGAAATTGCATTCTTTATAGTTGCTTAAAATTATTATTAACAATGCATGATGTGGTTGAGAGCTAAAATATGTTTTCCAGTGTATTTAAGCAAAATATGGAAATCTATAGATACCTGATTGAAAAGTTAAGAGCAAAGATACACACTGGCCATGCAGATGGCTAATGAGCTATAGATCTGTGTTCTGTTCCCAGCATTTTATTCCCCTTCAGTGTTGTGCATGGGCTCTCTCAGCAACAGGGGCCAAGCAACACAATATTGTTAGGACAAACACTAAAACACCAGACCCACACATCTGGCTGAGCATAGCTAGCATAGTTCTTGGGTCCTCTGAGCACTGTTTTTGAAACTTTCTCTTTTCCCCAAATGGAACTTGAACTTTCAAACAGAAAGAATTAGCTTTGCAATCAACCCCTGCCACATTCAGCTTAACATTGCTAGATTTTTTTCTAATAATATCTTTATTTAAACATCATGATTACAAACATAACAATAGTTTGGTCAGTCACAATAATGAACACCACCCTACACCAGTGCAACATTCCCATGACCAATGTCCCCATCTTCCTCCTCCCACATCCCCTGCCTATATTCAAGACATTCTACTTCTCTCACTCATTAACATGGTAGTTATTAGTGTATTACTTCTCTAACTGCACTCACTCTTTTTTGAGGTGAGGTTTATATTGTGAACCTATCCTTCCAGCCCTCATCTTTGGGCATTATTACAATAATGCCTTTTCTTTTTCTTAAAACCTCATAGGTAAGTGAGGCTATTCTGTGTATCTCTCTCCTCTGACTTACTTCACTCAGCATAATAGTTTCCAATTCCAACCATGTATAGGAAAATGTCATGACTTCCTCTTTCCTGACAGCTACATAACTGTACATATGTACCACAGTTTATTTAGCCATTCATCTGTTGAAGGGCATCTTGATTATTTCCAGAGGCTGGCTATTGTAAATAGTGCTGCGATGAATATAGGTGTGAGAGAAAGGGAGTTTTGTATTGTATTTTTGTGTTCCTAGGGAATATCCCCAGGAGTGGTATAGCTGGGAGCTCAATTTCCAGGTTTTTTTAGGAATCTCCATTTTGTTTTCCATAAGGGCTGGACTAGGTGACATTCCCACCAGCAGTGAATGAGAGTTCCTTTCTCCCCACATCCCTGCCAGCACACATTGTTCTTGTTCATTGTGATGTGTGCTAGTCTCAGTCGAGTGAGATGGTACCTCATTGTTTTGATTGGCATCTCCTTGATAATTAGTGATGTGGAACATTTTTTCATGTGTCTTTTGGCCATTTGTTTTTTTTCTTTGAGAAATTGTTTGTTATTTCTTCTCCCCCCCCCTTTTTTTGATGGTGTTAATGTTTGTTTGTTTTTTTTTCTTGTTTTGTCAGTAACTTGTTTCTCTTAGGTATCAGCCCCTTGTCTGACAGGCATTGGGTGAATAGTTTCTTCCATTCTGTGGGTGACTTTTGTATCCTAGGCACTATTTCCTTTTTAGGTGGAAAAGCTTCTGAGCTTCATATAGTTCCATCTGTTTATCTCTGCTTCCACTTGTATAAAGAGTGCTGTTTCTGTCTTGAAGATGCCTTTAGTCTCAATGTCATGGAGTGTTTTACCTATGTGTTCAAAATGCCTTATGGTTTTGGGTCTGATATCCAGTTTTTTAATCCATTTGAATTTGACCTTTGTGCATGGTGTTAGATGGGGGTCTGAGTTACCTTTTTTGCAAGCTGCTGACTAGTTGCCCCAACACCACTTGTTGAAAGGCTTTCCTTGCTCCATTTTTCATTTCTTGCCCCTTTATCAAAGATTAATTGATTGTAGTCTGGGGAACAATTTCTGAATACTCAAGTCTATTCCACTGATCTGAGGGTAGATTTGTTTTCTTAATATTAAAATGAACCAGGGGGGGGGAGAAGTAAACTGATAAAATTTAAAAAATATAATATACTTAGTGTGCTTTAGTAATGTATCTGTTATTCGGCAGCCTACTATACTTATTATCATGGTTACAAAAAATGAAGGCAATAAAAAAGAAAAATCTTAGTATAATGACATGGGAAGAGTCAGAAACTAAATGTAGGATTTGAAAGACTTTTTAGAAAATATGATCTATAAAAGGCCAATAAGCAGATGAAGTTGTTCTGAATATCATTAGCCAAAAGAGAAATTATAAATTAAAAATATCATTAGCCAATAGAGAAATACAGATCATTGACTGTAATGATTACTACTTCACACTCACCAAAATAACTAGAATTAAATAAAATTAAAAAATAACAAGTTTTGGAGAAGATGTGGTGAAATTGAAACTCCTCATATGTATTGTTGGGAATGTAAAATGGAACAACAGCTATGGAAAATAACTTGGTGGCTTCTCAAAAAATTAAACACAGAAAATTGGGGATATGACTGAAATTATAGCACCTAATTGTTGTCTATGCAAGCTCTGGGCCCAGTTCTGGGTAATACAAGGTCCTGAAATGACACTATAGAGAACCTTGAGCTCTCAGGTACAATCAAGTGTGACACCAAGAGAATTTTTAAAATTTAATATAAAATACAATTTAGCTTCTCAAAAATGATGATCATATTGTCAGCAATTAGGACAGGAAGAAGTAGAATCTATGTGATGAAAAAATCTCTATGAGTTTCTTACTTAGACTTCTCAGAGAGACAATGATTATTTAAGTATCTCCAAAGAATAATAGACCATTGGTCTGAAAGTATTATTATTATTTTATTTATGAAAAATGATGGAAAATGATCCAAATATGTATAAACCAGACCTGATAAGATTCAGTTAATCCTTCTACACTGATGTTTCAATGTTTGATCATAATGCACAGTAAAAAATATATTTATATTCAATTCCAGATACATGCATAGATGTAAATTGAAATATCAAAAGTTCTGACCTAAAATTTTCAGACATATTGACCTAACACAGTATTTTACTTTATTGCAAATTCTAATTAATGAAAAATAAAAGTTTGGATTAAAAACACAAATTATTTAATAATTCTAGTTTGAAAATCACAGAAAGACATGAATCAGAAGTCCGAAATACAACAGAATTTTGTGTTTTCCTCTGGATCTTTCTAAATAATTGTAGCAGCTATAAGTAAAAATAGACTGATATTCGTATATTTTACAGCATGTAATGAAAACTTGAAGCTTTAAGTTTAATATAAATTATAAATACTAAAATTGCAAAAGCTTGTCCATTTATGTAGGTAGTTTTGAGAGTGAATTTAAATAAGAGAGATAACTTATGAAAGCATGATCTGAGCAACATATTATTGGAGAGGAAATGAAAAAGGTGTGAAAAGTTTCTCTATTATTCAACTGATAAAGAGTTGGCTCCTTTGGTTAATTATTTTTATCTGTTTCAACTCTTTTTCCTTTCCAGTTCTAAACTTTTTGTCCTATTATTTGGCACTAGAATTTTCCAACACTATGTGATAAGTAGGAATGTTTTTTACTTTGTATTTTTTTTTTTTTTTGGTTTTTCAGTCACACCCAGTAGCGCTCACGGGTTACTCCTGGCTCTACATTCAGAAATTGCTCCTGGCAGGCTCGGGGACTATATGGAATGCTGGGATTCAAACCACCATCCGTTTGCATACAAGGCAAATGCCCTACCTCCATGCTATCTCTCTGGTCCCAGGAATTTTGTATTTTTTTTATCTAAAGGCATCTTTTGCTAGTACAGTAATATTGGGAGTCAGCACAAGGAAATGATTAACTGTGTGATCTTTAAAATCAGATAAACCAGGGCTGAATTTCATTTCTCTACTTACTGTTATGTTAACATGGCAATTTTCTTAATACCTTTGATCCTGTCTTTCCATTTGCAAAATAGTGATAACATACAATCTGAGGTTTAAAAATTCCTTGAGAAAAAGTAATAAAAAGTTCCCTGAGAAATCTGTTAGGTAGAATGCATGATAAATATATCATAATAGTATTGTGATATTTTATGTATGCTACCTACCAAATCACATATCCTGTCAAATTGATTGGAAACAGGGCCAGTCGGTAGGGTGTTTGACTTGCATGCAGACAATCTTGATTAACTTCCTGGCATTCCATATATACCCCCAAATACTTCTAGGAATGATTCATGAGTGCAGAGCCAGGAATAACCTGAATATCTTCACGGATTGTCCAAAGACAAAAAAAAAATTATTGGAAACTAAGTTTTGACAAAATTTTTACATATGCTTGATGATAAAGGACTTTTATTCATCTGTTTGTTTTTTGTTTTGGGGTAATACCTGGCAGTGCTCAGTGGTTACTCTTGGCTCTGGGCTCAGAAATCTTTACTGGCAGGCTTCAGGCGATCATATGCATTACCCAGGTCTGCCTGGGTTGGCCACATGCAAGGCAAATACCCCACCCTATGCAATCACTCCAGCCTCATGATAAAGGACTTTTAAAGTATTATTATTAAGGCCCGCACTTGACACTGCTCAGGGCTTACTCCTGGTTCTGTGTTCAGGGATCACTCCTGGAGGTGCACCAGAATCCATAAGTGGTGCTTGGAATGTAAGCCCAGTTTTCCCCTTGCAATTCAAGCACCCTGCTTGCTGTACCTTACTATCTCCTTGTCCCAATAGAGGTTTTATTTTGAGAAATAAAACGGTCTCATCACTATCTCGGTAACATTATGATTACTTAGATTTAATAGTCAAAACTTCCTTCTACTATTCAGTTTGGCAGCTGAGGATGGTTCAACTTTTAGGAGGTAAGGCACATACCTTGGATGCTGCAGTGGAGGTCATGATCCTGGATCAAGTCTCTAAGCACAGCCAGCAGTCATTCATGAGTTGAACCAGGAATAATAGCCCTTGAGCACCACCACTGTGACCCCAAACTCAACAACTCCCTAAAGACAAAGAAAATAAAATGATGATTGTGTGTTACTGGAAAGAAGGAAGGAAGGAAGGAAGGAAGGAAGGAAGGAAGGAAGGAAGGAAGGAAGGAAGGAAGGAAGGGAGGGAGGAAGGGAGGAAGGAAGGAAAGAGTTAGGTTGCACCTCATTTTACCTAAAACAAGGTTATTCTTGGTACTTTTGTATGCTTCTTCACAACTTGGATTTACCCCAAAACCAAGATCGTCTTACTTATAAACGTGGGTGGGATGGACTCAGGATAGCCTGAACTTGTCTTTACTGCCCAACCCAGGTGTGATCTCTGTACTCAATAATAACGCAGTACTGGCAGGCAGCTTGGTAGAGATACTAGATAGAAAACTGCCAGACTATAGTATTTCACCCTCAGCCTGGTTTGGATTCTTTCATGCACAACTCTGATCATACTCACTCAGCTGGGGTTGGAGATATGGTTAGTGAAGCAATTTTACAGGAAGCAAAGAAGGGGCAGCAAGGAAGAGGGAAGGAAATAAGGAAGGAAGAAAAGGAAGGAGTGAAGAAAAGAGGAAAGGAAAGAAGGATGGAGGGAAGGTGGGAGGAAAGTTTAAAACATTAAGGTTCAAGTTCATCTTTTTATAGGCTTATTCTCTTTTCTTACTCCACAAACCATTTCAGGTTTCTTTACATTGACATTATAAGGTATGTTTGCTTCCCTTTTTGTTGAACTATTTAGTTAATTTTTCTGTGACTTTTTTAATATAATATCTATATCAGGAAAAAAGCTAATATGACAAACAAGAAGGAACAATAAAATGCTGACTCATACTGTCAAATTTATGAGGTCTTTTGGTTCATCTTGCTCTGTGGTAAAAAAAAAAAAAATGAAGCAATTTTCAAGAGTTGTCTGTTTTATTACCATGACTTGGTAACCTGTTCATATTGTTGCCAAATCATTGACTTAATGCTATCTAATTCTATTAATCAGAGTTCATTTTTCTCCTCCTTTGATCAATGTAATCCTTTAATTCTATGCAAATTCTTTTTGTTCTGTTTTGGTGCTATACCCAGCAGTGCTCAGGGGTTAACAACAGGCTTTACACTCAGAAATCACTTCTGGAAGGCTCAGGGCACCATATGGGATTCAGAGGATGGGAAATAAATTGGCTAAATGAAAGGCAAGAGCTTTATCCGCTGTACTATTCTCTGACCCTATATTCAATTTCTTAAAGAAAATATGTGGAAAGTTTCTGATTAATTCTATAAGTTTTTGTGAACTTTTCTGATCTCCCTATATTTCCTAAAAATCTGGTATGAATTTTTAATACAATAAGATATTTAAAAGCAAATGAAATATATAAATGGGAGCAAACATGGCATGCTAACAAATGAATTCTTGTATACATTACTTTTTCTACTCAAGATGGTTAATACATTCATTTTATATTCTCTTGTTTTTGATGTTTAGGGGGTCCACATCAAAAATTGCTTAGCAATGCCCAAGGGACTACATCTAGTGCTAGGAAAGGAATAGGGACATCTACATGCAAATCACATAATAGCCTTTGGGCTACTTTTCTGACCTGGCAGTTAAATTTATAATATTATTCAAGTAGATAAGTAACTTTCCTGTTTTTACTTTGTTTAGGGGCCACACCCAATTGACTTGGTGTTCAGGGGTCATTGCTGGTAGTACTCAAGGGACCATATGCAGTGCTGGGGAGTGAACTAACATCAATCACATGCTAAGGAAGTACCTTAACCCTTTACCCTTTTATTATCTCATCAGCTTCAATGATTTATCTCTTTTATTTTCTCAGAAAAGGAGCAAAATTTGGCACCCAGTTAAATTTAAAAATAAGATGTTTCAGTTTTCTGATTTTTTTCTGAAAAGATCTATGGTAACAGATCTTCTGGTTATTGTGGTCCTCTTTTTAACGTGGATACAAACTTCACCACGTGACTAAACATACCACATTATTTTTACAGTGCAGAATTGCTAAGCTCCTTTTTTTTGATTAATTTCATGCCTGACTCAGTCAGAGATTAGGCCTTGACACAGGTTATAATTAAATATTGAAATCATGAAGTGCAAGAATGTTTAATTTTTAAAATATGAGTTTTAATTTACCTCATACAGAGAATAGCTCTGGTCACCTGCAGAGATGCATTACACACTACATTGCCTAATGCAGGATGCCTGAATAAGGCTGAGCATACAGTTAAAGTAAACTAATGCAATTTACTGAACAGCAGTCAAATATTTATCCAGTTGATGAAGCAGACTTTATGTGAAACTCAGACAATAATTAAAGAGAAGCCTTGCTTAAAACATGCTTACTTCAGTTTTCACAAATATGTTATATCCCTTCTGCATCTTCCATTTTCCTCAGCATTTCTGTATACCTAAAATACCTCCCAGTGAGCATTCAATAGCATGAAATTGAATAACTTTTCTGATACTTTACAGTATTTTAAAAGTGAGAAGGTAGATTGACTACAAAAGCAGCTTCTTTTTCCTTCTTGTTACCTAACTTTACTCTATGAGTTGGCAATGCCTTCCATTGAAGGTGGAGTTTATTTTTCCCCACCTAGCATGTGAATCTGCCTTGTATGTGACTGTTTTTTGATGAACCTAATAGTGTAGTTGTACTCATTCAGCATCATTCTCTTGAGAGATTGCAACCTTCTACATGTTCTCTTGGACTCTGCAATAGATTAGAGACTAAGACAAGGCATCTTCTAGAAAGATGAGACACCGTACATATAGAACCGAAACCAGTGACCTAAAAGTCACTCAACCTGGGTCAGTAGAACCACCCAGAGCACTTGCAGACACATGAGAAATTACTACTAGTTTCTGTTCTAAGTTATCAAGTTGATGATCATTTGCTATACCTTAATGGCAAATTAAAAAAGAATTGAGAGATCCAATTCAATTTCTAACTTTGCACTATGGAAACAAATGAGTCTCAGAGTAGTTAGTGTATTCATATCTATACTTAGTGACAGGACTACATCTATAGATTAAATTTCCCAGTTTCTTAGCCAAAACTCTTCTCTGGAGATCAATACAGTTTTCTTTGCCTTCTTTTTTGGCAGTGGACATCAATGAAAGTTTGCCCCCCAAAAATAAATTTCATCACAATAGAATAGCTTTTTTTTGTTTGTTTGTTTTTTTGGGCCACACCCGGTGATGCTCAGGGGTTACTCCTGGCTATTCGCTCAGAAGTCGCTCCTGGTAGGCACGGGGGACCATATGAGGAACCGGGGGACCGAACAGTGGTCCGTCCTAGGTTAGCGCAGACAAGGCAGGCACCTTATCTCCAGCGCCACCGCCCTGCCCCAGAATAGCTCTTCTTAAATACAAGGTAAGGTGACTTTAATTTATGTGAACAGAATTACACAAGGCAGAATGAATATTGTTCAATCAAGTGAAATACTCATAATTTTCAGTAATTTTTATATTATCATTGATCCTTTGGTGAATATGGATCTTCTCAGAGCTTTGTTTAGCAGCACTAAAATTTTCTCTGGGTCAAATTCATCAAAGACTATTATCTAGAAAATTACTAATAGAAAATGTATCATTCTGCATTACAAATTAAATAT
>PVKC010006570.1:0-30907 GCA_004027635.1 Crocidura indochinensis
AAAAAAAAAAAAAAAAAAAAAAAAAAAAAAAAAAAAAAAAAAAAAAAAAAAAAAAAAAAAAAAAAAAAAAAAAAAAAAAAAAAAAAAAAAAAAAAAAACTTAAAAAAAATAATAAAAGTAAACAGGAGAATAGAAAATGTAGAATAGGCAGTAAAAGAGATAATTCATCAAGAGTAGAAAAGAGAGTTGACTTGGAGATGAGAAACTGACCTCAAGCTCCTCTCTCAGACTGATAGACAAGCACTATAGCAAGTGTCTTGAATGTTCCTTGGTTATCCCCCACTGTGGCCTTAGGGGCAGCTTTTAATGAATTTATAAACTATGTTAAGAAAAATTATTTTAAAGTCATTGAGATGCTTTGGAAGTTGTTTAAGATGAATTTTAATTAGGTCATTCTGGACACATGCGCAGCTCAAGACTCCACAGTGGAAGTATTCTAGGCTTAACAAGGATTAAAGTGATGGGTTAGACAGTACAGATAGAGAAGAATAGGTAAGAGTTCAGATGGGTCACAGCAATGGGATCAACCAACTCCATAAGATAAGACGGAGATCTAAGGTGAGGGAGGGGACAAGGGTCATGCCTAAAGTGTGGACAAACGTGTGAGTGATGTTGGCAAGAAAGTTTAATCAGAATTATGGACTGTTGCCATTTTGAAAGAATTGCAGTGAAAAGAATAACAAGGTAGAGAGAGTCAGGGAGTGGAGCCATAGTACCAGTCACAGCATCCTTTATGTTCCCTGAGCACAAGAAGGAGTAACCCCTGAGCATTACTGATGTGACCCGAAGAAATAAGAGAAACGAAGTAGAGCAAGTTAAAAATGGCCTTTTCAACATGCTAGTAAGGGTGGAAACATTTTTTTCTGCCAGGAGCCAGTTGGTTGTAACTTCATGCAGATGGGCTGCAGGCAGCTAACAGAAAGCATGTGTGCATGTCCCATCATGCACAGGGCCAGATTATAAATATGGCCCAGGGGCCTGTTGTTCTCCACCCCTGGTGTAGATTGACAAGAGGAAGGAGATCAAGAAGAGAGGGCCTTTAATAATTCCCAAAGCATTATACATATTCAGTACAGCCCCTATAAAAATACTCATGACATTTTTCAAATAAATAGATCAGGCACTTTTGAAATTTATATGGAATAATGATTTCCCCAAATGTACAAATAGCTAAAGCAATCCTTGGGAAAAAGAAGATACCACACACAGAAGCAAATCAAAATGTATTGATAACCTTGATATTAGGCCTGAATCCATAAGGTACATAGAGAAGAACATAGAACTCTCCATGACATTGAAACTAGAGACATTTTTAAGGATGAATAGCCACTGACCAAACAAGTGGAAACAAACATAAACAACTGTGGCTACATTAAATTAAGAAACTTTTATGTCTCAAAGGAAATGAAAACCAGAATGCAAAGATAACAGACTGGGAGAAATTATTTGCCTACCACTCATCTGATATCGTTTATAATATACAAGATATGTCAAACACTGGTAGAACTTTACAAGGAGAAAAAAATATCTAACCCATCAAAAAATGGGGAGAAAAAATGAGCAGAAACTTCCTCAAAAAAAGAAAATAAGTGGGCCAGAGCGGTGGTGCAAGCGATAGGGCGTTTACCTTGCACGTGCTAACCTAGGATGATCAGCAGTTTTATCCTCCGGCATCTTGTCTGGTCCCCCAAGCCAAGAATGATTTCTGAGTGCATAACTAGGAGTAATCCCTAAGTGTCACCAGTGTGGCCCCAAAAAAACCAAAATAAATCAATAAATGGCCAAAAGGAATATGATAAAGTGCTCTATTTCACTAATCATTAGATAAATGCAAATCAAAACAACTATGAGATCGGTGCACATCAAAGGAACTGGTCCTCATCACAAAGAACAGCAACCATGTTGACATGGCAGGGGAGAGAGGGTAAGTATCTTCACTTACTGCTAGTGGGAATGTAATTGCTCCAACTCTTTGGATGATAATACAGATAGTACTCAAAAAACTAGGAATTGAGCTCCCATATGACCCAGCAATTCCACTTCTAAGAATATACCTGAAAGACCCAAAAACTGCAGAAAAGAGATCTGCACGCCAGTATTTATTGCAGCATTATTAACAACAACCAGAATTTGGAAACAACCCATGTGCCCAAGAACAGGTGACTGGATAAAGAAGGTTCATCTACATAATGGAATACTACTTGGTCCTATCAAAATATGAACTCATGCGATTTGCTGTTACTGGAATGGATCTGGAGAGTATCATGCTGAGTGAAATGAGTCAGAAGGAGAGGAACACAGATTAATCTCACTCATTTGTGGGATATGAAGAAACATAGTAGGAG
Source organism: Crocidura indochinensis (assembly GCA_004027635.1). Classification (NCBI taxonomy): domain Eukaryota; kingdom Metazoa; phylum Chordata; class Mammalia; order Eulipotyphla; family Soricidae; genus Crocidura; species Crocidura indochinensis. Next base: position 2,346 of record PVKC010006570.1, read on the forward strand.
AGCGACTAATGCCCAGAGACAAAGAAATGAAGGGTAGGATAATGGGTCCTTAGTGGGAGTCCCGCACTTTGGAGAGTGGGCGATGGTAATAGGCCAGGGAAGGGACCAGCGTGACATTGATAGAAGCAAGAGGACTCTTTGGACAAGGTTTCTGAAAGGAGATAATACCATAGTGGTAACAGTATTGTCAGCCATAATGCCTAAAAGAGAAAAGGGTGCCTGCACATCACAAAGAACAAGAACAACCAGTGCAGGTAGGTGCAGATGCAGGGAGAAAGGTACTCTCAATAGTAAGAGGGTACTGAACTCAAGTGGAGCTACAGGCCTTGGAAAGACTTGCGGGGCTCAGGCAAGTCCATTCTGGTGGGAACCCAAGTTCTACAATCTGATGACTAGGATTTTTTTTTTTTTGACTAGGATTTTTTTGTAAATAGTTTTTATTGTGACCAAAGTGAATTAAGAATCTTTGACAATAATATTTAAGGTATATAGTGACAATGAATCAGGGCCATTCCCACCACCAATGTTGTACTCTCTCCACCCCTTTACCCAGCATGCATCCCATATCTCCATCCTCTCCCCCACCCCCATTGTTACTCTAACTGATTCCTTCTGTGTATAGCTTGTTGTAGATTGGGTATTGATTCTGTTGTCCATGACTTTGCGTTTGGTGTTTAAGTCTGATCATTTTTTTACTTCTACTCGATGTTTATATGACTGCTTGGTCCTGGTACCAATTTCCCCCCCTCAATTTATGAGGCAGAACAAGATGATTCAAGTTATGCGGTTCTGTGTTAGGGGGGAAAAAGGGGTGTGTGTGTGTGTCCATCTACAGGTTATAAATATCAGTTTTAAAGAAGAAAGGGAAAAAAGAAGAAAACATAAACGAAAAACAAAACGAGCAGCTACAAAAAAAGGTACAACAGCAATAAAAATAACAACAACCGGGGCCCGGGAGATAGCATGGAGGTAAGGCGTTTGCCTTTCATGCAAAAGGTCATCGGTTCAGATCCCGGTGCCCCATATGGTCCCCCGTGCCTGCCAGGAGCAATTTCTGAGCATGGAGCCAGGAGTAACCCCTGAGCACTGCCAGGTGTGACCCAAAAACCAAAAAAAAATAATAATAATAATAACAACAACCAAAGAATAACCACAAGAACGATAAGAAAAAAAAAAAAAGTAAGGCAAGCTGGTGTGCAAGGTTTTGTGCTGCCTTTTTTTCCCTTTGCATAGGTTTAAATACTGTAATCCCTCTTGATCTAATGAGGCCAAATTTCCCTCTCTGTCGAATGGATTCCCAGGAACAAGTCATGTTGTTATCTTGTTATTAGTTATCATTGTTATTTTGTATTCCTTGTATTTCACTAATACTACAGTTTTAAAGCAACACATATTTCTTAAAAATAAATTTTAAAAAATAGGATGTTTCTTTGAAGCCACTACTAATTTCAGTAAATGTCTTGTAAATAGCCAATCTGATAGCCACATGCCCAGTACAGTTCAGTTTTCTTTTGCTTTTCACTAAATTATTTTACATTATTATTTTAAATATCAAGGCACCGTAGTTTACATGGTTATTCACAGTTGAGTTTCATGTGTACATATACGTTTATTGACCCTTGTAGCATCATTGGTCCCTCGTCATTGCCGTGTGTTTCTCAATGTTCCAGCATATTTTACTGTGTAGGTAGCTTTGAAATTAATTTGTAACAAAATATGTAAGAACAGAATTGTAAGAAGTCTTCCTTTCCACAGTCGCCTCGCACACAGCTTTTCAGTTCTGTTTTGGATTGTGGTTTACGTCAGTGCAGGTGTTTCAGAGGGTCATAAGATGCAATGTTCCATCTTCTTTTCAGGGAGGAAATACTGATAATTGAACTTTGGAGGTGGTTTTGAAAGGTGTGGGCCTATCTTGGGCTAATAGTCTAGAGACCCTTTCCTATACTTTGGCATTTGAAATCATGGAAAGCTGTTCATATGTACTAGGAGAGTGGCCTCAGCTCGCATAATTGTGGGGATGAATTCATGTGTCCAGAGCAGATGCATGCTTCCGCATGAGGGAATGTTTGCTTAAAGCATGAAAATCATATGCAGTTGAAATCAGGGGATCAAGTAAATAGATGTCCAGATGCTTATAGTACGGTCAGCAACTCTCTGCCCTCACTATTTTTGCAACACTACAAACTGGTTCATTAATCCTAGCCAGAGGCTTCTGATCTGAGAAAACTAGCCAGACCTCACAAACACCAAAGTTTTGGTATTCTGCCTGTTCTCACAAACAAATGAGACTGGATTCTTTATTATTCAACCTGAAAAAACAAACAACAACAAAACCCAAAAAAACTAAGAGAACTAAAAACCAAATATCTGTTAACCTATATTAAAAAAAACGATAGGATAAAAATAAACGTAAAAGAAATCACTAGTAGGTAGGATATTGAGCAAAAAAGAGAATCTTGGGAATCAGTTCAAGAACCCTACGTCAAACTCATATGAGTTCCTGAAAAAGGAGTGGGGGAAAATTTCAACAGAACTAGTTCAGAAAAAAAGCACTGGGTTCTCGGTATGAAAAGGATCCTCCTGCACAACATAGCTGATCCTCTCATTTCTACCTGGACTTGCTGAGTCCTGGCTCAGTGACCAGTGCTGTGGCATGCATTCAAGGGATAAAGCTGACTCGACTCCACTAATGATCACTCCTGGCAGAGTGATCTGTATTGAGGTGCCAATAATCAAACCCAGGTCAGCCGTGTGCATTGCAAATACCCTCCCTGCTGTACCATCTCTCTAGCCTAATAGTGACATCTCTAAGATGAGTTTGAAGGTAAGTCTTTTCTCCACATCAGATGACAAAAACAGCTTTGAACCTTATTTCGTTTTTGTCAAAGTTTCATTTTCTACGATTACTGTATTTGTCCAGTTCACCAATATGGTCTGATTCAGAAGTGGTTCATTAAAGAATAAAAGGAGTAATAAAGTGTTGGGATTGACTGCTATAGCTCAGAATAGCATCATAAACACAACTAGTGAACAGAAGCAGTGTAATTACATAAAGTGAATCTTAATGTCCAGAGACCAGTGAATCTACTGGATCGATCATTTTAAGTCCCAGAAAGAGTAAACTGTTCTGTAGGAAGTTTCATAATGACTCTTTGGGTCACTTTTGCCTGAGCAGACAGAGTGGCCTTTCTAATAAGCCAGTTCGGTCTTCTTGGACAAAGTACAAAAATAATGTTCATTAGGGTGAAATGAATGAATTTACACCATGAAGGATCCAGGCTAGTAAAAAGCCCTGAGATACCATTTAATTACTTTTGTGCTCGCTAAAACAGGTTTGCAAAGAAATTTGCAGTATCAACCTCAGAGTTCATGACAAACCTTCTCAAAGGAAAGAGAATCTTCCCTTGATAAATAATTTTGATAAATCTTTTCTGGATACTTTTTCAAGTCAGTATTCCTCATTAAACAACCCCTTTATTAAAAGCTACTGGCATAGGTCACGTACTATGAATGGTGTATAGTTTGGGAGAGCTCTGTATATGTGAATGGACATGTTTGTTTATCTGTAGGTGATTGAAATCACTGATGTACCAGGTGTGAATCAGCACTTGGCCTATGTTTGATAATGCACATATGGATAGAAACATTTAATGATTTTCTACTGAAAATGTTTGCTTCATCAGAAAGATTTTATTTGCTTATTGTGTTAGCCCTCCTCTAGATCAGAAGCCCTCGTGTTCTTTTTCTAATGACAGAACCAGCTGAATAAGCAGCCAGGAAAAGGCTGCTCTGTAAGTGTTTCTCCACCTTGCATACTTTCCACCTAGGAGTGATAAAAGTTCCTTCTCTCAAAGTTTGTTTTCCACTGGGCTGAAGTAGGAAACATTTGGCATGTAAATAGCTCAGCATTTAACATTGAGTTTTGCCAGCTTTTGAGGAGCTCTTTTGGAATGAAGATATGAAGTCTTTGTTTCTTCAGAGTCTCAACGAGGGTAAATGCCATTTCTGTGTTGGTATTACTGGACTTAAGTGGCACGTCACGTAGTATTTTTATTGGTTTAATTGATTTTTCATTCTGGCCAATGATGAAATTAAAGATACCGACTGTTTTACAAACTGATGATGATGCCAACATCTTGACTCCCAAGAATTTAGCTCTTTTCTAGCACACACAGATTTTCTTCAAGCACATAGTGGTTTGGTGGACATGCCGCATTGTGAAAATAGGAGGCACGTGCATGCACACAAAATACAGAATCCGTTCCCTACTTTCTACCAACTTGAAGCTTTCCATTGCCAGCTTTAAGGAATGTTTTAGTTCCGATGCAACCAGAAACCTGTGGAGAATAGCATCTCTTAATATCTGAATTTATTCTCAATGCAGATAAGCAGAACACTTAGGTGAACATGGCTTAGCTGCATTCCCAACTAATGTGCATTCCTACATTGATTTTGTGTTTTCTCTTTTATATAAAATAAACTATGTTGATCAGCCTAGAACTCTGACTATTGCTCAAAGTATGTCATTCAATCTCCATGTAAAACCATGCTGATAGAATGCTTATTCCTATTTTAATATTTTATTTCATTGATGTTCTATATTTTGATGGAATATTTGCTTTTTATTACAATTAGTAATCTGTGTGTTTACTCACTAACATTCCCATTAAGTGAATTCATAGTTGGCAAAATTTGAAATATGTGCTACCTTAGAAGTTGGAATTACTGGAGCCGGGCAGTGGCGCTAGAGGTAAGGTGCCTGCCTTGCAAGCGCTAGCCTGGATTGCGGTTCGATCCCCCGGTGTCCCATATGGTCCACCAAGCCAGGAGCGACTTCTGAGCTCATAGCCAGGAGTAACCCCTGAGCGTCACCGGGTGTGGCCCAAAAACAAACAAACAAACAAAAAAAAAAGTTGGAATTACTGTTTTGATCTGGTGTCTGATTTGTCTTCACCAATAAAAATGAGACTAGACAGATTGCTTCACACATTAAGTTATTGATATTTAGTAGGCTGATAGATATTTTGATCTGTGTAACTCGTAGAGTGTCATTGATGCTAAAATCATAAGGATGGTATTTTTATTTTGGGGCCACATCCTGTTGTGCTTAAGGCTGACTCCGTGCTCTGCACTCAGGATCACTCCTAGTCATGTTGGGGGAACCTTATAGCATGCCCAGGATCAAACCTGGGTCAGCTGCCTGCAAGCCAAGCACCCTACCTGCTGCACTATTGCTTTGGCCTTAAGCTAGCTTTGAAAATTAAATACAATTTTTTGCTTGTTTGTTATTGGGCCATCATCAGTGCTCTGATCTTACTCCTGGTTCTACACTTAGGTATCACTTTTAGCAGTGCTCATATGTGATGTTGGGGATAGAATCTGGGTGGGATGCACGCAAGGCAGACAGACACTCTACCCACTGTACTATCACTCCGGCTGGTGGCAGGAAACTTTGTAAATATCAAGTTTACGGGCTTTCTCAACAGATTTGAATTTTCTCTGTAACCCTCCTGAAACATTATTTCTGTAAACTGAATTTCACAAAAAGACTGGAAAAATTGAAGCTTGCTGTGACTGGGGGGGATGAGAGGAACTATGCTGGGCAAATAGATTCTATTTTTATAAAGCTGGCATATTTGTATCTGAATATGGTTTGTCTTTCTGTAACTTTTTTTTGCCCCCCCCCTTTTATATTGGTTTTGCATCTGTAAGAGTTTAAAAAAATCAAGTCACCTGCTAATCTTTTGCTAAGATAAGACTGCTTCTGTCACTCCAATTGTTTAAACAGTGCTTTTTTTTTTTTTTTTTTTTTTTTTTTTTTTTTTTTTTTTTTGGTTTTTGGGTCACACCCGGCAGTGCTCAGGGGTTACTCCTGGCTCCATGCTCAGAAATTGCTCCTGGCAGGCACGGGGGACCATATGGGGCACCGGGATTCGAACTGATGACCTTTTGCATGAAAGGCAAACGCCTTATCTCCATGCTATCTCCCGGGCCCCTAAACAGTGCTTTCTCCATATGTTTGCACTTCAGGACAATTATGGTTGACCTGTATTGATTAAATAAGGTTTGTTATGTGAGAAACAAAGTTCACTGAGGCAGACCAATTCTGTGCCTGGAAGTGTAGGGTTGGCGCGGTCCAAGTAGATTTGATTATCTGTAGTACACGGACAGAGAAACTCATCCTCAGTTGTTAAGTAAATTGCTTGAGGTAACTTATCCAGAAAGTAACAGGACTGCTTGTCTCCTGTTTCCTTTTGTTATCTCATTGCCTGCTGACTCGTATTGCATACTCCTCATTACTGCTCAGTACTGGTAGTTATTGCTTTAGCATCATTTCCATTTGTGAAATAAAATGACATATCTCACTTTCTAAAAGCTCCTAAATTGTACATAAATCATAAAGAAGACTGCTAAGGAGTGATATGTGATTGTTTTTCTACATTCTTTTCTCCAACTTACCCTCGGTGCCTAAATGAAATGGGGTGTAAATATGTGTCTGCTTCATCAAATGATAAAATTAATACCTAAATGTATAGAGAATAATGTTAGATATAATTGAAATTCAAATGTTACTTTTTGATGTACACACATGTGCCTATTTATACTTGTTTGAACATAGCCCTATATGTTTTATATAAAAACATGCATGTTATATTGATTGTGTATTCTAAAATATAGATATTATGCCATGTTATATATAACATTATATCCTATATATGTATAATATTTGACAAGGGACTCAAAATTACTTAGTAGGGAAAATCTAGTGTTTTGAAGAAAAAGAAAGTTAGTACTAGAAAAACTGGCTATTCACATTTAAAATATTTTGGATACTTAAATGTAAGACCAGAAATATAAAATGGTTAGAAGAAAGCAGAAGTGCTTGACAGTGTCTTGGCAACAAATTTCTTTTGTATAACACCACCAGACAACAGAAGCAAACATATGGGACTACAGCAAACCAAAAATGCCTCTAAAAAGCAAGATGAACACTTACTATAATGAAGTCAAATTTCAAAACCAAAACAAGAATATTTGCTAACGTTATACCAGATAAGAGGTTAGTTAACCTGAATCATACAAGAAACTCACAGAAAGGCAGAAGCAGAAAGACTAAGAATCCAGTTCAAAAGTGGACTGAAGAACAGGATAGATTTTTTTCCCCCAAAGGCAAACAAGTAAGTGATCAATAGAGACTTTAAAAGTGGCTCATAAGTGGAATGAATGCAAGCGAAAAGCACCGTCTCTGAGATATCACCCCACATCTGTTGATTGACTGGCATCATGGAAGGACGCAAGAAATACAAGAGCTGGCTACTGTGGAGAAAACGCCCCCCATGTACTGGTAGAGGGAAAATAAGCTAGTAAGGTCACTGTGGAAAACAGTTGTTAGGTTCCTCAAAAAATTACAGAGGAACTCGATGTGACGCAGCAGTCTTACTCTGGGTGCATATTCAGAGGAAGTCACTGCCTTGAAGAGAAATCTGCACTCCCATATATACTACATTATTTCGATGCCCAGGCTCCAACAGTAATTGTGTCTTGAATTGCGTGATCATGCAGTTTTATCTATCTGTTCATGCACACAGGGGAGTATTATTCCGCCATAAAAAGGCAGTTCTGCAATGTGATTCATGGATGGACCTGAACTGTGTATGCTAAGTGTAATTGGCCAAAGAAAGGCGGAATCACTATGTTCTCAGTTATATGTAGAATTCTAAAAAGCTGAGATTACAGAAGCAACCTTCTCTGAGGTTTGAGAAGAGAAATATAAATGAAAGGGTACAAACTTACGGTTATAAAATAAATGTGTTATTACTGTTATGTAACTGAAAGTTGCTTAGAGTATAGATATTGAATGTTCCCTCATTCAAGTAGTTATATAAATTAATGAACATATTACTTAACCTTACAAGGTAATTATTTATTTATGGGACACATCCACACATTAAACTTATATAACTTTTGGTGTTAATTATCTCTATAATTAGAAACTAAGGAGAAAAATGAGTTCTTTCCTATATAAGGTAGTAAAAATCTTCCTTCTAAAAATACAGGACTAGAGACAGAGTGCATTGAGTAGGGTGCTTGTCTTGCATCTAGCAAACCTGAATTCAATCCCTAGTATACCATATGGTTTCATGAGCACCAGAAGTGACCCCTGAGTACAAAGTGAAGAGTACAGAAGCCCTAAGTGCAGCTGGGTGCTGGGTGTGTTCCCCGAATTCCATATTAGTAGATAAGGATAGTGATCGTTTAAAGATAGATGAGGGAGAATGTTGAAAAAAATCAGCATTCAGAAGAAAATATCTACTTAACTGTAGATAGATGAAATAATAGGCTAATTTTTAAAAGGTTTTATTTATCCAAAATAGAACTTAAATAGCACAGTGGGAGGGTGTTTGCCTTGCATGCAACCAACTCGGGATGAACCCAGGTTAGATTCCTGGCATCCCATATGCTTCCCTGAGCCTGCCAGGAATGATTTCTGAGCACAGAGCCAGGAGTAACTCCTTAGCATCGCCAGGTGGGCTCAACCCCCCAATAAAGAATACGCCATGGATTGGACAAGGAGTAAGATAGAAAGAAAAGAAAAACCATAGATGAATCTATAGCTATCATAAATTATGTCAACTTGCTAAGTGTTAAGAAAAAACATCTGTTTGCATTATTTTTTAAAACAAAGGCAAGAATAGGAACAGTTTATGACCAAATCCTCAGCATGTTTTTATTATCCAAAATTTATCTTGGGCTCTCTTCTACCTCATACCTAAATCCAGTGTAGTTTGTTTTATAGCTACCAAGTATACTGTATCTGGTAAATTTATTTAGCGACTCCATTATTGATAGATGTTTAAGTTGTCCCCAGGATAGTATAGTGAAAAGAACAACAGTTTTGCTCAGAAATCTTTGCATATGTTTTCTGATTCTCTAAATCTAACAACTTTGCGTGACCTCTTAAAAATGTTTGATCCTGCGGTCAGGCAGTGGCGCTGGAGGTAAGGTGCCTGTGCTAACCTAGGACGAACCTCGGTTCGATCCCCCAGTTCCCCATATGGTCCCCCGTGCCTGCCAGGAGCAACTTCTGAGCGAATAGCCAGGAGTAACCCCTGAGCGTCGCCGGGTGTGGCCCAAAAACCAAAAAAAAAAAGTTTGATCCTATAATGTATTGTCATTAGCTAGAATCTGACCTTATCTTTCAGTAAACTCACTGCCTATGGTTTTAATTCAACTGTGATCAAACTACTTGTGGCATATTAAAAATCATGGATTTATAAGGATAAATTCAGCAGAGTTTAGAGCATAAGTTTTAGGGTTCTTTGTTTTTCATTTTAGTGATACTCCTGGATTTCTCTGTTCGGGGCCACCCCCACAGGACTTCTTGGTGGTAGGGATATAGCCAGGGTCTGCTGCAGGCAAGCAAGTGCCTTCATTCCTTGTACTTTCCAATCCCTAGAATTCTGTTTTTATCAAAGTATTTCTGTTGGGTTGAAATTGATCTTTAGGCATAATCCCTCATCCAGGTAGTCATTTACTTAAGGTAATTATATTCTAATTACTTCCCCATATGCATACAGAAATGTCATGACAGAATTTGTCAGGTGCCTTCATGGAATTTTGTGGGAAGTGTGGAAAGTAGTTATTTAGTGAGCAGTCTTTGCTACTCAGTCTGGAATAATGATATTTTACTCTATATTTGAGGAAACTTGTAATATAAACAACAGATGTCTTTAGTTTGGTGAATGTCTGAGATGTCTTCAAGTGCACATAGTTTAATTACTTATACACACACTCGTGGTACCGGTGCTATTTTGATTATGTTGGGTTAGCTGCACCATAACTAGCATCAGTCATGCTCCATTGGGAAATGTTTTAGCAAGATTAAATTGAATGTGATCTGCTAAATATATTTTCAAGGCATCAAGTTGCTTTAAACCATTAAAAATGTTTTTTCAATATGATTGTGAAATAGAGTACAAAAATAATTTTCAGTGTCTCCTATGCTGATTATTATTATGTAATGAGCCTATTTAAGAGGTGACTTTAGTAAATATAGTGAGCAATGAATCCATTAAGTTCTGTGCACATTTTTATTGATTCCTTATTTTTTAAAAATTTTAAAGATTAGGGGCCCGGGAGATAGCATGGAGGTAAGGCGTTTGCCTTTCATGCAAAAGGTCATCGGTTCGAATCCCGGTGCCCCATATGGTCCCCGGTGCCTGCCAGGAGCAATTTCTGAGCATGGAGCCAGGAGTAACCCCTGAGCACTGCCGGGTGTGACTCCAAAAAATAATAATAAAAAAATTTTTAAAGATTAGACCTGTGCATAGCACTTCATTTAAACCTTTCAAGAATGGTGAAGTGACAGGACAGATCATAACCCCCACTTTTCAGTTTGGGAAATTGAAGCACTAAGAAATAAATGGCCAGGGAATAGATTGATTACATACAATCAGCAGGGAATTCATGGAAACGTCCAAAAACATGACCTTTATTTAGCATTTACCATTGCGTTTCGGGATCAATTGAAAATGGGCATCCAAGCTGAGCAGTGGGCCAAAGAATAGAGGCCTGAAGACTCAGGTGGCTGTGTATGTGTACCGGAGAGTTGCAGTGTTATGGTCACACTTTAGAAGGTTGGGACAGAGAGTATGTCAGCCATAGCCCTTAAATCAAGCTACAGGAATTTGGGCTTGATTCTGATTCTGTTACCAGTGGGAAGTCAACACAGGGGACAATAGACAGATCAGAAACAAAAAAGGGCAGCAGACGATTGTTGCTATTACTATACCAAGGTTTCGTGCTTGAAACTCAGGTGTTTATTTAAAGTTGTTGATGAATCATCGCATGTCAGTTGTCTGTGTTTGCCATACCCCCTGTATGCTGTTTTCCTTAGTGTGAATTCCTCATACACATGACATTATCAATTCAGAAATAAAACACTGTGTTTTCTCTCCCAAGAATGGCCTTCATGTTTGTCTTTCTGCTTCAACATGGTAGTCGTGTTAAGATTTGAGTTCACCTTCATTGTAGTTTTGTGACTTCGCTTAGAGAACTGAATTATTTGATGCACTGAACTGTTTATTGGCTTCAAAAGCTTGATGTGGGTGTCTTTTATTTATGAGAACTTTATATCTGACAATCCTAAGCTTATTAATTTAGCATTCACTTAAAATGTTAATAATATCAAGCATTTCCTCTGTTCCAGACACCCATGTGGTGGAAGAAGGAAAGAAAAGTAAGCCATGGTCTTACTTTAAAACTAAGACAAAGTACTTTACAAGATACTAGATATAGTACCTCTGATAGTCATCTCCAAGGATATTATTATCGAATACTGTCATGTGTTCTTTTTTCCATGGGGGTATCCACACCTGGCAGTGCTCAACACTTAATGTCATATAATCTTGTATATACAAGCCCTCTCTCTTTCACCCCCACCTCCAGCTCTCCCCCTCTCCTTCCTCTCTCCTCTCCTTCCCCTTCCCACAAGATACTTTTTCCTTCTATTTCCAAATCTGGCTACTTCCACATCCTGCTTAGGGCCCTCTCCCTCCCAGATTTCTTACCCAACTCTTAACAAACCACAAGTACTTTAATTGAACAAGTAGTCTGGAACAAGGTAAGGTTCAGCTCTTTTATGAGCATCTGGGGTCAGATTTTTTAGGGTCAGTACTCAGCAATGCGCTGGCTGTACCACAGAGCCTGCCAGTGTGTCTTTCAAGGAAGATGGGCCTCATTCCCCCCTAGTAGGGCAGTGCCAAAATACACACCAAATACAAACAGCACATAAGCTATGAAAGAGCATGACTGACAAATAGTGTGACTTGTGTGTGAAAGTTCTGTGGAAATTCAAAGAGATCAGAATTCACTGGTGTCGGGGGGGGGGGTGCTCTGTCCCATTAGTATGTACACGTGTACACGAATGCCTTCCGTCAAAGGTTCTTGAGGGTTTGCTGGGTTCATTACCTGTCCTGGGCCCCGTGGCTCTGTGGAACTTGATATCATGTAAATGTTTTTGAGATGGAGAAAGTTTTCTGGGAGAATTGATTTCTGTGAACTGACTGGACTAAAGGGATGTTTTTACACAAGGAGTTGATAGCTATTCTCTAATATTTTCTAAGGGACAGAAATCCCTTACACCTGTAGGTTTTGAAAAAAAAAAAAAAAACCCTTCCTTTGTGGGCCACAAAATACTGATCTCTACACTGACCCTCCTGTAGCATCCTGCACTTTTCTCATAATTTAGCTTCTGAATGTTGTAGTCACCAGTGAGTGTCCAGAGGAAGGCTAGTCCACTAGTGTTGAAAGCCTGTTCCCCCCTGGAAACTTGCCATTTGATGATGGGTATCAGGCTTTAATCAGACAAGTCGATTCTAGAAAATACTGTTGGATTCTTAGATGAAGTTATCTAGGGTAAATCCTGTGTACACAATTTATTTAGAAGTTACTGTCAGGAAACATCTTATAAAGGAATTTCCCCAGGAGAAACCTCAAAAACCTCAAAGGAAGTGAGAAGGAGAAAAGAGGAGTGGTGTGTAGAATATTTCTTTTTAGCTCAAGGGTAGAGATCCCCAGGGAGCTTGGAAACATGGGACTACACAGTGTAGACCTTGAAATTGAAACACAGCCTCTTTTCATTAATGGTATGCTGTACCCTCTCCCAGAGGCAAGATCATCATTTTCTGGCCTTTCCAAACAAGGCGGGTCCAGGGGAGCATCTCTAGAAAAGTGTACAGTTGGGAACCTTTAGCAGCCAACGCTCTGCTGCCCACGCTCTTTAGCAAAAGGTCCAGGGCACTAGGTTCTAAGGGGAATTTCCGTCTGACACAGGGCCTGTCCAAAAACAGAGGTGACGTTAGTGCTTGGTGTACTTCTTTGCACTTAATCTCCTGGGAGTGAAGAGCACGTTGCTTTAGAATTCAACATGCCAAGGTATGAATATACTTAGTATATTCATATATACCATATATTCATTCATACTTGTATATAAATATACAAGGTATGAATATACTTGGCATGTTGTTTCATCTTCCACAAGAGTATATGTTAAGAATAAAAGTTTTTGAGGCAAAACATTTGGGAACATTGTCCTGTTTTTTTTTGTTTTTTTTTTTGTTTTTTGTTTTTTTTAGGTCAGGAGTAGTTGTTTTCACTAGACACTGTTTAACCCTGGTCACTCAACCATTTTCTGAAGTGGGGGTGGTTGTCATCCAAAGTGTGACATGACAGGCATGGAACGAATTAATATTATGCTTGGGGCCCTAAGCTCTCAGAGCCGGGCTATGGAGGGACATGGAAGGTGGACGCTTGTCTGATTCTACACCTATCAGCCTCTGCCATTGTTAGGCCAAACAGGTCACAAAGGACTGTCACCCATACTCTGGGAAAGAAGCCTCTGAACATAAACAGTGTGGGCTGTCACTTATAAGATGTATTCATTGTTTGAAGTTGGACTTAGCACAGCTGGACTTGTGAAGCTCTGGGGTCCCAACAATAAGAGCAGCCACAGATATTTGTGGAAATATGTGATATTTCAGTTGTTCAACCTAGGTTCATCGTGTATTTCTGGTGAAATTGGCATGCCAGCTTGAGAGACTCAAGCATTCTTTGCCATGGTTCTCATTTTGTCTTGATTATTCTCTGACCTAATGAATGAATTATTGGACCAGACCACCTGGACAGTGTATTCTGGTTCAATAATTAGTTAGGTGAGCCCTTACTGTGAGCTCTGTACATAGACAATAAGGACAGAACGTTGACAGACAAGTAGATAAGGACACAATACCTCAAGGTAAATTGCTATAACTTTCTTTAAAAGGTAGCAGGGTGGTAGTGGTAATGGTATTTAGATCATTAAACATATAAGATGTGTTTTTTTTCTTAATGCCAACATTGGCCCGACTCACAGAAAGTACTCAAAGACATTGTATAGCTGCTGTGTGAGACTCACTCTCATCTACTCTTGTCAGTTGGTGCCTCAACAGGCTTTGATGGCAGTCTGGGAACATAGAATCCTAACACATCCAACTTTATTATGGGTGATTGGTGTATTGATGATCATGGTGGAGTCAGTTAGGTTTAGGAAAGAAAAGTACCATTTTTCTTCAAAAGAAAAATAAGATGTCAGGAAGCCATTTGTGATTTGGGGGAAATGCAATACAATTATTGAAGCTGATGGAAAATATATATAAGCTTAAGTTTTCTCCTGGATCTTTCAACAAAGATTGTATACTGGAACTGAATCTGTTCTTCTTAGTCTATGTAAATTGTGATTAGAAAGCAGCAATCTTCAAGAGTTCTTCATTCTGGAGAAGTAACTGAGAAGTTGGTGGAAGTAACCAATACGGAATAAATGAAATCACTAACTAAACTATGACCTTTTAAATAAGAAAATATTTTCTCATGGGAATATTTCAGATTAGTCTCCCTCCATCCCATCTCTCAGATTAACACAGATCATGCTTTTTAAGTGGTAACTCATGGGCACATATATTGTCCTCTGCATGCAGTCTTGAATCCTTAGATCCAAACTAGTGTCTGCTGCTTCTGCAGAATATAGATGCCTGCATAGCTCCATCATCTTCCCCTACATAAATGTACATTGTTTACTTTTGAGAAACAATAATATTTATATTGTTTTCCTTTTCAAAATATGAATTTGTCTCAGTATTTTGCCTGTGTACATGGAAATTTCTATTTGATAGGAATTAGAGATAAATAACTGTCATCTAACCAATCATTCTGTAGCAAAGCAGCACACACATCTAAAGTCAAAGAATAGATGTTCACAATTGTAGCTGTATACAGCATGTGCCGAGAACTGTTCTAAGAACCAGAGGTAAACAGTGAGGAGTCAGGACTAGGTTACCTTCCTTCAAGGTGCTGAGTTGTTTAAATTTAAAATATCGTCACTTCAGATAAAAGAGATTTTCTCTCTTATTCTCACCTTCCTCCCCCAACCCATCTGCCTGGCAGATTTTCTAAATTTATTCAAAACGACTCTGCTTCTAACTGTATTGACTCATTGACTACTATAGAAATTCCTCCCTTCCTGGTATAAACAGCTGGAGTAGTGGGGAAAAAAATATTTAAAGAAGTTAGCTCGGGCTGTGATCCCTAAGATAGGGGAAATGAATATGGCAACTCCCCACATACATTTCATCGTCTGACTTAGTATCCTGGCATATGCACAGGCCTAGGACCCAAAGCATTGATCTGGTTTACTGGATTCGAGCAAAACAGATAGACTTGATAGTACTAGGGATGGGAGATGGGGCGCCATCTTAGGCAGAAAGGACTCTAGCTAGCAGCAGAAGAGAAAAGCTGTATAGGATGTTCCTCTGCCCCTTGACTAAGTGCTGCTTTGCTCATGTTTAGAGTCAAACTACACAGGTTGGGCAAAAGAACCTGGAAACAGTAGAGTGAATTCTGCAGCTCACAGAGGGCTGCGGATTAATTCATGTTTCCACCTGCAGAGTGGAAAGATTTCATAGTGCAAGGGAAATAGGATAGAGTCTGTAAAAGAGTATCCCCTCAGTAATGAGACAAAATTACCCCTAGATCAAAGACTGCTCTGGGCTTGCCCTAACAAAGCTTACCAGCAAGCCAGCCCTTAGAGAGATAACAGATCTGAAGTTATTTAACTGCCTGCCAGAACAAGTCTAACACCTTTTACAGAATCCAGCACCTACCTTTAAACATAAAATGACTTGCCTAACATCCAATATATATGCTCAGAAATTATTTTTAAAAGCATCAATAAATGACCTGTACTCAGTACTCAGGGAGATGTTGATAAATAAAGCATCCAGAAACTAGATGGAATTAATAATAGAAGGTAATAGTAACAATTGGTTATAATAGATGCCTTATGATCAAGAGTATAGAGAAAACTTGCTGGATATATTGAGAAAATAACATTTATTACTATTATTATAAAAAATAATAAAAATCTAAAAAAAGACCCAGCTGAAACTTTTAGAGATGAAAAATGACATCAGAAGTTTAAAAAAAACAGAGGTAACAACATATTAGAAACTGAAAAAAAGAAAAGATCAGTAAGCTTGAAATATTGCAATAGAAAGTATCTAGTACAAGGCAGAAAAAAGAAAACAAATTTTAAAAATGGAAGAGCAATACAGTAAATTGTGAGTAAATGCAAATTGATATAAAGTACATGTAATTGGTTTCTTAGTAAAATTTAGGGGTAGGAAGTGGGAAAAAGTCTGGTTTTTAAATATGATTTAAAAATGTTGAATTCTGGGGCCGGTGAGGTGGCCCTAGAGGTAAGGTGTCTGCCTTGCAAGCGCTAGCCAAGGAAGGACCACAGTTCAATTCCCCGGTGTCCCCCCAAGCCAGGGGCAATTTCTGAGCACTTAGCCAGGAGTAACCCCTGAGCAACAAACAGGTGTGGCCCGAACCCCCCCACCAAAAAAAAAGTTAAATTCTTTACCAAGATGTTCACTCAGTAAACTCCAGATAGGAAAATACACAGGGAATTCCACAATTAAAACATCACAATTAACTTGCTGAAAACCAATAATAAAAAAAATTTTTTTTGAAAACATTCAGAGAGAAAAAAAGTAACATTTTTAGAGGATCGAGTGTGACTGGAGACTGATAGTTGAACAGCAGGTGACTTGCCTTGCATATGTGAGGTCCTGGGTTCAATTCCTGGCCCAATGTGATTATCACTATAGATGAATAAAAAGCTTCGGTAAACACTTCTCTGGAGGGGTGAAAAACAATAGCTTGTTAACTTACAGGTACCTAAATTTTATGGGAAAGACTCATGCTTTTCAACTTTAGACTAGGAACAATGAAGGAGTATCTTACTTTTTTTGTACTTTTTACAATTCAATTTAACGTTTATGTTGATAGCAGTATAGTAAGCATATAAATTACACATTTTATTCTCAGTTAAAAGTATTACCTTTATAATTCTACAAAAGGTTAAAATAGGGGGCCAGAGAGATAGCATGGAGGTAGGACACGTGGCTTGCATGCAAAAGGGTGGTGGTTTGAATCCTGGCATCCCATATGGTCCCCCAAGCCTGCCAGGAGCGATTTCTGAGTATAGAGTCAGGAGTAACCCCTGAGCACTGCTGGGTGTACCCCCCCCCAAAAAACAAAGGTTAAAATAAGATATATCAAACTAATAGATGGCTTTAGCAAACTTGTCAGATACAAATTCCAGGACAAAAATTAGTGACTTGTATATTAAATGAATAATTGAAAATGGAAAACTTGACAGAAGAGCATTAAAATTATTTAATTAAATGCCCAAGGATTAGTAAATACGCATAGAACTATGCATTTAAAATTGCAATAACATCCCTGAGATAAAGAAGGTAAATAAAATAGATAGCCCATATCGATGGATTACAAGAATCTCTAGGCTTGAAGTCTATTTTTTATTAATGTCTTTACTTATATAATTTGATTACAAACATGATTGTAGTTGGGTTTCAGTCATATAAAGAATACCCCCCTTCACTAGTGCGGCATTCCCATCTGAAATGTCTATTTTTCAAATCATCTGTAGATCACAGTTCATACTTTGATTTTCTTTAATTATGTAAAAGCTCCTGTCACACATTGCTAGCATACTTTTTTTTTTTTTCAAAATTGTCAGGTAACATTGTTTTTTCCTATGGGAAAAATTAAATATACACTAACCATATATGAAACAATAAATGTGTGCACTTATGCATGCATACACTTGTATGCATTTCCCCAGTTTCTGCTCATATTAGATCCTCAACTCTCAACAGAATGCTTCTAAAATCCTTGTAGTTCCCACAATGATTGGAATGTCCGATGGAACTTAAAATGGGAATACTGGTGCCTTTTTAGTTGGGAAGAGCTTTGGATGGAGAAAGACAAAGCCTTGCTTAACTAAAGTTTGGATCTTCCGGCTCCACACACACCCTCCCCACACCCTCCCCACATTCTCTTCAGAGGAAGAAGGGGTTAATGATTGGTCATGACTCGTTGAGGAGGCCTCGGTAAAAGGCATGCAGGCGATTTAGTGATTTTCCAAGTGGGCAAATACATGTATGATACCAGAGAAAGCTCTTAATACAAACAGGTGGTTCTTTTGTCTTTCATACTGGTGTTCACTGTACAAATACAATATTAATTGCTCTTCAGGACTATTCCTGGACTCCCATATATTTCTTCATCTGGCTATTTATATGCTTTCTTTTTTGTTTGTTTGTTTCTATTGTTTTTGGGCCACACCCAGTGACACGGGTTACTCCTGGCTCTACGCTCAGAAATCACTCCTGGCTTGGGGGACCATATGGGACACTGGGGATCCATCCTAGGTCAGCCACATGCAAGGCAAATGCCCTACCCTGCACCACTGCTTCGGTCCACCCACCCACCCCCATTTTTACATACTTTCAAATATCCTCCAAAGTACTAAAATGTGACTCAGCTTGCACGTGTGTTGTCCTGACTTTAGTCCACAACCCAGCATCATAATAATAATAATAAATGAAAATTAAAAAAATAGAAATATCCCTTATTAAATAAGTCTTTGGTAGGTTATAAAGCTTTTTTTGTTTTTTTTTTTTTGTTTGTTTGTTTGTTTTTTGAGTCACGCCCTGTAACACTGAGGGGTTACTCCTGGCTATGTGCTCAGAAATCACTCCTGGCAGGCTTGGGGGATCGAACCAGTCTGTCCTAGATTGGTCTCATGCAAGGCAAACACCCTCCTGACTACGCCACTGCTCTGGCCCCTAGAGCTATTTTTCTGAGCTTTATGAGCTACTCTAGAAAATTATGGAACCTGAGGAGTTGGCAGACATGGGAACCTTCAATTTGTAGTCAAAATGTGCAGAATTTTGGAACAACCAAGAGAACTTTACACTGTTATATGCAAAGGGGGTGGTCTTAGGGGACTGAGTACTTAATGTGTGATGTGTCTCCAGGCAGTCAGTATCAGAATTGCATGGTGTGGAAGCATTTTGAGTATGAATAAGGAAATAGAAGTTTTTCGTGTGTTCACCACATACTTGACCTCAGTTCTTGACAATCTTCTCTTAGGTATTTCACATGGGACAAATGAAAGTCTATATCTATTCCTCGTTTATAATAGCCACAAACTGGAAATTATGCAGCTGTCCATCAAAAATGAATGAATGAACGAGCAAATACTATATTTATACAGTGAATGCCACTACTAAAGACAAAGGAACCATCGCTTTATACAACAACATAGAGCAGCCTCAAAAGACTGGCAATTTTAAGAAGACAAATACAAACATGGTGGCTGCATTAATTATTGTTTTAATTGACTGAAATTTTAGAAAGAACATATAACTATAGTGACAGAAAACAGATTAGTGGGTCGTTGGGAAAGTAGGTAGGAAGAATGGATATGTTTGGTGATAGAACTGTTCTATATCTTGATTAAAGTAATGATTGCTATTCATTTGTCAGAACTCACTGAGTTGTGTACTTGAAATTGGTGTTTTAAATTTAAATGATGCCTAAATAAACTTTATTTTTAAATATGCAAAACATTTTACTAAACTAAATTTGAGGAGTTGAGAACACTCCTTGGGTGAATAAAGAGACTGATGAGTCCCAGGGGGAGGAGAATTGGCAGCATAGTAACGAATGCTATGCCATGTGTGTTGAAGAAAAATGAGAAGTAATAAGAACTGTTCATGGACATAGTGGAGGTGAGTTGCAAACCCCTGTATTTAGGGATATCAAAATAGCATCTGAAGGATTTATTATATGGTGGTTAGTAGTGTACGGGAGTTGGGGTTTTCTTTGGTCTCCCGAAGGCTCTGACTGAAGCAAGATTGCTTTGTACCCAAGAAAAACCTTCCAAGGTTATCTAAATTTGTCAGGTTTTTTTTTCTTTGAAAGATAGTATACTGCCAAAGATATTCTGAACAGTTCTGAATAAAATGTCTCAGTTTCAACTTGTGTTAATACTTTTTAATGTGTACTATGATTGCAAAAATGACTTCAAATTCATTAGATTTGCTAATTTCTACTATTTAGTCTCTCCCTGCTATAAGTTCTAATTAGCACTCAATTAGGTATGCAGTCTTAGAGATTTCGTATGTGTGATGTCTTGCTATCCTTGTTCCCTCACTTCTCTTTGGGGTCTTTCTTTCCAATGCCGATTGGAGAATTTAATGTGCAACCGATTTACATTGTTTTCAGTTATTCCCCAAACAGGTCTCATAAATTACAGGTGACTATGAATGCTTATGTAGATCCCCTAGCCCAAACTTGGAAATTATTTTTGTAGAACAAACAAAATGGAGCCTGTGAGATGGGACGGGTTAAGACAGGCGCCCAGTGTCCGCTGACATGGCCACTTACCCAGTTACCAGGAGGGGCTCCCAATTCCCCTGCATAACCCCTTGAAAGGCTTCTCACGCTCTCTTCATCACAAAAATAAAAAAAGGAATATAGTTTTAGTGGAATACTTGCATGTGTGTGATCCTAAGTTGATCCCTACATTATTAAAACAAAGCAAAGAAGAAAGCAGTAAAGTGTAAGCAAGAGGGCACAACACAACAGTGCAGGATAGATACGGCCATTTTCTTAGAGGATCACATATTCTCGCCAAATCTGTTCTTTATTTTAAGAAACAGGGATAATTATATCCACAGCCTGACTTTGTGTGAATCAAATGATTAAGTAAAATAACACATGAAAGTGCTAAAAAATACTACATCTGCAGAAACTATTACTAGTTTGTTCTCACTTCTGTGTTTGCACAAAATTTTGCTCTTGGAACGTTGTTTTAATATGAGGCATCATTATGATTTCCCATTCAGCCCAGGCTTCCTCCAAAATTATTTTGTTAATTTTATTTCTGTTCTGTCCCCCTCCCAAATTGTTAGATTCAGGGAAGATTTATTTAAAACATCAGTTTATAAACCAGGCATTAAGGTAAATGCGTTCATTCAATGGTCTTCCTCTAGGTCAGGGGTCTCAAACTCGCCACCCGTGGGGCGCAAACAGTCCTCATACCATAAAATCCAAATAATTTTGTATAAAAAATAGACTTGTAAAAATATGGACTAGTAAATTCAGCAAATGCAGTTAATTCAGTTGAAAAAGTTCAGTGTTTTTAACAAATATGTAGAGTATTTAGTTATCTAAGTAAGTAATGCATAATGAATTTTTGTTCTGTTCCTTTCACCATATACAGCTGAGCTCAGAATGCCCCAGAATCAGAAAGAAAAGAGCTGCTTAGATATTAAGAAGCATCAGCCACACCCACCTCTGTCACCATGGAAGCAATGGCCCAGCTTTACAACTGATCTCAGAGGAGATGCAGGCCAAACCTCTCAAACTCATGTGTACTTCAGTGTTAGGGCTGAAATCTCTAGCGCTCCCTTAGGAGAGAGTGAGGGCTGGGTCCCCATCCTGTTACCCTGCTGAGGTCTCTGCATCCACACCCACACCCTCATAGCTGGTGACTTTGTCAGAGGCCTAACTTCAACGCTTCAGGACTAATCTCTGCAGAGACACCAAGGACGAAAACTTCAGAAATGGGATTTTTTTTGGATCGAAAACTCTGGGATTCTGTTGGAATGAGTGGGGCAGGCAGCCGCCTCCTCCTCCTCGAGGCTGCCCGAAGACCCAGCAGCCAGACCCATACCTGATGTAATTAGTGTGTTTACAAAATGAATCACAGCTTACTCTAAGCTCATTAGTCCCGTTCTATGGATCTTGGAGTTCCTGGAGTAAACAACAGCTTATGTAGCCACACAACAGCACCTTCAAATTCCTCAATACAGACACCTCGGTAGGAGCACACCAAATTAGATGGGAAAGGAGCAAGATGCCAACGAAGCTCGATAGCCAAACGATAGCACAAAGGCTCAGCTAGCAGCATTAGTAAAGCCTCAGGCAGTGACTGAAAAATAACCATTATGAAATAGAACAATTTTCACCAATTTTATTTTACTGAAATGTTTTTGATGCTTTCATTTGCTGCTTCGTTGTAACAAGCAATAGAAAGTAAATTATTTTGTGGCCCCTAAGGGAGAAAGCTTGAGGTGTGGGTGGAAAACTAGGGACAACAGTGGAGGGGGGTCATACTCGTGGTGGGTTTGATGTCAGAACGTTGAGCGCCTGGAACAACTATTTTGAAAAACTTTGTAAACCACGATGTTAAAAAAAAAAAGTGGAGCTGGAGAGATAGCATGGAGGTAAGGCATCTGCCTTGCGTGCAAAAGGACAGCGATTCAAATCCTGGCATCCTATATGGTCCTCTGAGTCCGCCAGGAGCGATTTCTGAGTGCAGAGCCAAGAGTAACCCCTGAGGGCCGTTGGGTTTAACCCAAAAATCAAAACTAAATAAATAATAAATAAATAAAAGCACATAAAAGCTAACAAGTTAGACAAGACTTAAGAACTGCTATTTTGGAAAAAAGATTAGAGAATGAAAAGGTAAACAATACAGATTGTAAGAAAATATTTCCAATCATACCTGTTAAAGGGCTTATTTCAAAATTAACAAGAAAATAGTCTTAATTTTTAGAAATTGGAAAAATATTTGAATAGATATTTTACTTAAGAATATATACAAATGGCAGGGCCAGAGAAGTAGCACAGTACAGGTAGCTGCCCAGTATGGACGGTGATTTGAATCCCGGCTTTCTATAGGGTCCCCTGAACCTGCCAGGAGCGATTTCTGAGTGCAGTGATCAAGAGTAACCCCAGAGTGTCGCCAGATGTGACCCAATAACAAACAAGCAAACAAAATGTTAGCAGGGGCCCAAGTGGTAGCATTGCGATAGAACGTTTGCCTTGCATCCGGCTGATCCAAGATAGGCACGGGTTCAATCCACCGCATCCCATATGGTCCCTAAGCCAGGAGTGATTTCTGAGCACAGAGCTAGAAATAACCCCTGAACGCTGTGGGGCGTGACCCAAAAACCAAAAGAAAAAAGAATATACGGGGGGGGGGGGTAGGGAAAAAAATGGTAAAGTACTCAAAAAATATTTTAAATTAATTATTAGGTAAATACAAATTGAAGCTACAGCTATCACTGCATACTAGTGGAATGACTAGAATGATAAGTTAATAGAACTTATACATATACCTATATAATTATATAGGATAATTAAAATTTTTGCTGATAGGAATGCAAAATATACAGCCAATTTGACACTTTAAGTTTTTTATGATTTCCTAATTTCTATTTGGTGAGGGGAAGAGAAACAATATTTTTTGGTTTGGATCCACACCCAACTGTGTTTGGGCTTGTTCCTGCCAGTGCTAGCAATGAAATTTGGGTAAGCCATGGAAGGAGTAGTTGGGTATTCTGTGCATTTATAAGCTAATTAAAAATTTTACTGCCTTACAAATCAGTCACAAACTTGGAAAGACCTCATAAAATGAAGTATTAAATTTTCCGATAGAGTATAAATGACTTATTAATCAAATTAGCTGAAAATAAACGTCATTATTATGTGTTGAACAATCTTCTCTTGGTACTTTACAAACATCATCTTGAGTTTTCCCACTATTCTTCAAGGTAGTTGCAGTATTTTATAGGTTAAGAAAGAGATTTAGAATATTACCCAAGGACAGACGCATAATTAAATGCCTTTTAAGAAATTCAATTTAATGATACTTGAGATTAGCATCCAGATATATCCATAATTCTACTGAAAACTTTTATGAATGGATTGAGTGTGGTAGTAGGCACACATTCATATGTACCATGTGCTTCCAACAAAGTCCTGCTTTTGTGTTACTCAAAATGTTGTACATTAGTATTAGAATTAGAATAATTTCAACAGGCTTGACATACTGAAAATACCAGCTGCCAATATAAATGTTATCTTTCAAGAGTAAATATTTTCATATTTCAATATAACTAGGCTGTGTCTTCTTGAAATAGTTTTATTCCATAAAAAACAGATTTTTTTTCAGCAGATGAACAAACTTTAAATCCAGACAGTCCTTTCAAATTAAAATTCTAAGTAAAATTAGGGTGAAAAATCGAAAACATTCCCCAGATTTTTTTAAACAGCTTTTAAATGAGGACAGTAGTTTGTTTCAGTTACTATAAACAATAGGGCTTTGTGTTTTGTTTTATTTCGAACGAGGGCAAATTTCAGTATTTTAATTCTTCAGTACTCAAGGGACTATTTTGATAGCTGATAAATTGGCCTACATAGTAAGATAATTATATAGCAGTCTTTGGTATCTTAGTGTAAAATGTATTTATGCCAGATTCAGTTTATTACACATCTGGGAATTTGCTTACTGTGGCTACTGTTAGGGCTTGCATTCCCTATGAACTCTGTAACATACAGCTAACTGACAATACATGTGAACTTTTTTATCCTGTGTTATTTTTAAGCAAGATATTCCCTGAGATGCACCTTAGTTTTTACAGTAAATACATCCATTGAAGGAATGGGCCTAGAAGCCAATATCCAGTCAGAGGAGAATTGGGAATTCAGCCTAATCTATATATCATGCAACTGCTTTTAATAAACCTGTTAACCACAAAGCATACTGTCTGAAAGGCTAATTTAAAAAGATCAGAGGAGCCCCAGCCCCCAAGAAATGTTTTTATCCAAAGTAGGTGGCATAATTTCTGGAAGCAATCTCTACAGAGCATATATGAATGTGTTTTTACCCAACTTCCTTACATATTATTTTTTCTGAGTTTTGCCTGAAATGGGTCTTCTCTTGTAACTGGTACCATCGACCAAATAAACTAGATTGTAAATGGAAGTGACTCCAAATTAAAAGCAGGTCCTTCTCAAATTCTCTTACCCTCTGTGCAACCGTGTTTGCTGCATCGATTGACCATTCTGCCCTAACCTGTGTCCAGATCTGAGTTTGCAGTTCTCCGCCAAAGTTTATCAAATATCTTAGCAATCCAATCGCAGACAGACTTGAAAATGGCCTAATGCCAAGTTCAAAGGCATTGCCTCTAACGAATAGGCTTATCATTTTAATTTATTTGTTGAGAGAAACTGTTGATTTTGATGAAATCCAAGTGAGCATTTGGTGACTTTCCGATTGTAGCCATGACTTGGGCACTAGTTTAAAATAAGACTCTTGGAAGATAGACTTATTTTAAAGTGTGTTTATGCAAAGTAAATTATGAATTCCTTTAGCCACCTCTTCTCTTTAGAAATAGCACTCATACATATTTTATGCACAAATTGACAAAGATGGCAGCGACCTCATCTTCCCCGTAGCAATTTGAACCAGACTGATTGAGGATTTATTGCCTAATTATACTTGTCAGTCTGACATAAAAGTCATTAGTTCTGGAAAAACATGTTTGTCATACCAGGATTATCTTTAATTAATACAGTCAATAGGTACCCTATATTTAAAGCCAAGCAGGATAGTAATCTGCAAAGCATATGTTATGGACTCTAATGAACTGATGGTGAATGTATTGGGTCACGGAGCAGGGCTCTAAGCACCACTTTGTATTTGCAAAGCGATAATGACATGATGTCCATCATCCTGCTACTTCAGATGCCGAGAAATAAGTGCTCCTGACACGGACTCTGTTGATTAATTTTAACAATAACGGAAGCTCAGTGATCATGTACTTGAGTTTGAGTGAGTAGGATTCAAAACGGCAGCCGTGAATAGTTTTTGAACTTGAGCATCTCTCGGTGGTCACACACCGTGCCCGCCTCCTTCCCCAAAAGACACGCACACTTGGAGCTGAGCAGGCTCAGCCAGGTATGAGACTGAAGCAGCCGCCAAAATGAAAGGTGTCTCTGAGCTGCAGGCCTACGTCGGATTATCCAAGTTATTATAGCAAAGTGCACTGCCAGTGACCTCACAGGCAAGCTGTCATGTGCCCTTTTGTGCCGAGACCATCTGGTGCCCCCTATCAGCCCCAGCCTGAGTGTTCACAGCTCTGGATGGTAAAACCCTTCTGTCATCATTTCCCAGCTGCCACACAGTTTGTAGCAAATCCACCTATTTTGTTCATGAATGTTCACGCTTTTGCCATAAACATAAATATCAGAGGTTGCTTCAGAACAATAAAGGTTTGATCCATCGACCCCATTCAGTCCTAACCCTCAGATTTATTATGTTTTATTTTTCCAATTAAAATGTTCCTATGACAATACACCCTGACACGAGACATGTGTATTTAATCACCAGAACTGCGGTGAGAGGTCACTGCAGTTATTTTTCTATTGTATTAGGTTCTTTCCGTGAAACTCATATTGTATCATTACTGATTTAAATTTTATGATGGATGAATATATAAACTTTTAAATTATAATTAACAAAGTGACTAAAAATAAACTTGACCAAAATGACTAGAATAATTATCTGGGGGGTCTCTCTTTTACTTTGTTATGCGCATTTTTAAAAGAATGGGCATCATGTAGAAGACTATTGAGCACATAGGCTTATATTATGTATCTTGATGGAAACAAGCAAAAAGAGCAAAGGAATTACAGGCACCACCACCTCCCATAGTGGGTCCTGGCCCTCTCCCAGGACTGCTGCCTTCAGACAATTGTGGGGGCATCTCTGAATTCCCGATATGAGTCCTTGGAAACAGAACACATAGTGAACTGTTTCTCAGAGAAGCATTTCCACATTAGGACCGACGATACAATACTCTTTTTGTTTGTTTTTGGTTTGGGGGCCACTTCCGGTGATGATCAGGGTTATATACCAGCTCTGCACTCAGAAATCGCTCCTGGCTTGGGGGACCATTTAGGATGCCGGGGATTGAACCGAAGTCTGTCCTGGGTCAGCCATGTGCACGGCAAACAAACGCTCTACCACTTTGCTTTCGCTCTGGTCCCACGATACGGCACTCTTGAGAACAGCTTAGTGAAAACTTGATATTTGTCTAGAAAAAATATTCCTTCAAAGGATAAGGTTCATCAGATGTATGAGTATTTATTTGAGAGGTCAAAACACTACTAATCGTATTTACTCACAGAGGAGAGAAGCTCTGCAGGGTGCTGCTGTTTCAAAAAACCCACTGTGTACCGGAGTTTTAACTGTTATGTTCTTTAAATCTTGACATCCAGGATGTCTAGATGAGAAGGGTTGTTGAACTAGAGTCATTTGCTCAGGAATTCTTGCTAGTGATGCTCAGGGGCTGTATCTGGTGCCAGTAATAATAGGACTGGGGTTAGCCATGTACAAGGCCGTGTGTTCCTTCACCCCGTACTGTCTCTGGTCCTGACACCCCTGTTTTATAATTACAGAGCTGCTACACCCGTACTTTTCACCACTCTCCGGGTCCTGTCGCCATTATCCCATTGTCTTCTCCTCCCCTCACTAGGTTCACAGTTCTACTAATCTTGTCTCAGAGTTGTTTATATTGGGAATAATTAAATCCTTTCCTTTCTTTATACTCTGCATATAAGCAAGATCACCCCGTATTTATCTTTTACTTTGATACTCATCACTTAACAGGATACCCTCCAGTTTCATCCAAGTTGCAGCATTCTGCAAAATTTTATCTTTTTTCTAGTGAGTAGTATTTCACTATGTGTATTCCAGGTTTCTTTATCCACTCGTTATTGGCCCCTTGGATTGTTTGCAGATCTTGTCTGTTGCGTATAGTGCTGCAGTGAACTTAGGTGTACATGTGTCTCTTTGAATTAATGGTTTTGTACTCTTGGGTAGAGGCTCAGGAGTAGGATCACAGAATCATGGAAGCTCTGTATATAATATTTTGAGGGGTTCCTAACAATTTTGCCAGAGAGACTGAAGTACCATGCAGCAGTACCATCTACAAAATGAGAGTTTCTTTAACACAGCATCCCAGCTAACATTTATTATGTAAATACTAATTTTGAGTACTAAGATTTTCTTGACATTTTCATCATCTAACAACTGAAGATCATCGCACAAAAAATCGGATTTTTCTCTAATCACTCACAGCCTCTTAGCATGTATTCAGGAGTATGTGAAATCCCCACGAAATGGGATTTCAAAATAGAACGATGGGTGTTGTGTGTGGCTCTGACCGGGCTTGTGTGGATATGAATGAGACACAGACGGTTAAATCTCCAGCCTGGAGTGATGGAGTTGGGGATGGGATGTGTGTGCTGGGAAGAGGGAAAGAAAAGGTGGTAAGGAAACATGGTTGCTCTCTGTAAAGTCATCGTGCTGCCTGCTGTAGACATACCAGCTTTGTCTCCTCAGGTGCTTGATAAGCTGAATATATCTTTGCCTTAGATGAATATATATCTTGAACATTTCTTTGTCGTATATGAAAAGTCACTCACCTCAAGAAGTTCTGGCACCAAGAGGCCTAGAAACTAATTAATGCGTTTTGGTATGTTGCAAGCATCTGCAACATTAATGGTTTAGCATAGACCATTTGATAATTGTTCTTCATGTATAGGAATCGGAAAAGAACCCAGGTGGGCAGGGACAGCAAGATCTGGAAAGTCAATTTCCAGATCAATTTCCTTTACACCCTTGGGTTTGGGGGACTCTGTGACCTGCACCTGCCTTCGTTCACCAGTGTCTTTTTGTAGCCCCGGCTGCCCGGGGGGTAATGTATTGCTGAGAAGTTGGAGTTCTTTTTTTTTTT